>OZ012689.1:48719483-48746983 GCA_963942565.1 Maea johnstoni | reverse complement strand
GTACAATTGTAATCAAGGTGTCCTGAGAAAGATGACACTGGGCTCTAAAACATATCTTTTTTTTCATTTTGAAGGTGGAGTTACACTTTAACCAAGTTAATATCATCTTTAGAAAGTAGCTGATTTAGAGAGAGATGAACACCCCTTCGTGTCAGAATAAATTCTTAGTTATAAATATTGTGCAATTGTTTACACAATTATATGATATTGAAAAAAATCTCTAGAAATAATGAGAATAGCAAAATAGTGGATATTATTTCGGGGACAATGATAACCTTTTATCAAAAAACGGGAAAAATGTTAAAATAGATGAAATCAAATACAATGTTTATAATCATATGAAATCTGACGAATTTGATATCAAAATTCATGGCAAAATACGTTTTTGACATCTTGTGCAAAAGTATATGATGAACGTGATGATAAGCTCGAGTAATTTGACTGAGTCTGTGTTTGCAGTGGCGTATGATGTTGTGTACCTTGTACTGCATGTAAATACTATCTAAGTGTTGTTCTTTAATGTTATATTGTGTTTATACACAAAGGAAATATAAGTCCTGTTGAATACATTTGCAATTTGAAATGAAACAAAAACTAGCTCCACACATAACGCAATTAGACAAAGACATAGCGTAGAGTTTAACAGTGTTAGGTATACATTTTAAGGCTACGTACCACGTACGCGTATGCGTGAATGGATAATCAAAGTGCTATTTCACCTCTGAAGCATGTGCAAAAAAAACAAGGAGTAATAGCAGATATTGGTTACGTACAAAATACTTGAAATATTGAAACTTCTGAAAGAAAAAATATTGCTCACTTTCAGATATAAGAAATAACAATGCATAGAATTGCTCACTATGAAATTTACATCACCCATATTCATTTGGGTAATTTCAATAACGTAAGTATATCAGAGAGCTAAATGCTATGATCGAGGAATAATCATCTATGACATGCGGATTTAAGTGTAACTCTACATTCAAAATTCAATAATTGTCAATGTTTTAGAGCGCAATGTCACCTTTCTTTATTGGTTGCAATTGTACTCCACAGATTGACTGAGATATTCAAATTCGTATATTTCAAAATACAGCTCATTCCCTCAGCAGGTTCATCGAGGCATCCATCTTGGAGCTTATCAGAGCTCTCCAGAAAGAGGATGTGATGTCACGTATCTATATGCAGTTCCGCATGCAGGCTGAAGGCTATTCAGATCTGAACACACTAATAAATGCTCTCATAATTAAATGGCTTGCAAATAGGAAAGTGGCATATCAGACTCAACAAACAGAGGCACAGCTGTGTCTCAGAGTACATCTATATAGTGCAAGTAATATTTTCTAGAGGTTTACCAGGTTCTATGTGGTAAAAGCAGTGAGGGAAAGAAACTTGTAGTAAAGGGTTTATGGATGAGCTTAATAGAGCTCAGGATGTTCTACCAGTTTACATAACAGACTGGCATTTAGTATTCGTACAATGTTCTGACACTGTTATAATGTAATGAAAGAAAACGGAAGTTTGCAATTCACAAGCTAAGTGTGTATTGTCTGTGTCAGCCTCTCATGAATTGAATGCAATACATAGTCATCTCAAAGGAATTACATCTGCCCTAGATATTATCTATAGCTTTACCGAGCAGGGCTAACTGCAATGCACATCCTCTTGGCACAATTAATTCAAACTGCAGTCAGACTTAGTTAATGTTAGGAAACCACAAGTATGGGAATAGCAATTCCATTTATACCTTTTAAATACAAGAGCATTGCAAATGGACCTAAAAGTTCAGTCAGTACACAGAAATGGGTTAATTTCGATTTCCTTTTTTTTTTGGGGGGGGGGGGTATCTATATGTGAATTTCATTCCAGTCTGCACATGGTTGAGCACTGTACCTAAAATGATAAATACCCTAGCTTTCCTCCTTTGGTTGGCTCGTTCTCCTCTGTCTTTGTCATCAGTCTTTGGCTCGAATGAAAAAAGTATGGGAACTGCGTCTTTCTCCAGCCGTTTATATTGTCTTCTACATACTAGAAGTCTTCCTCGCAAAATCCTCTTGAAAGCAGGTGTGAGCAAAATGATCCTCGAAAAGCTCTTTTTATTAGTAAATTTGAAAGTTTTCTAAATTCAACCAGATTCTTTATTATGTATCCATCTACCTATTAAATCTGATTTTTCTGGATATCTTTCTGGGTTAGGAATTAAGAATAATATTCTCCCAGATCCTTTTCTATACTCAATGTTGCACCAAAAAGCTTGACAATTCACCATCTTTGCGCTCAAGTTTTGAGCTGTCCACTAAAGCTGATATCCACTAAGTTTCAAGGTGACATTGGAGGAAGTAGCCCAATGATAACATCATTCGCATCTAATTAACATCACTAATTAGTTTCTCTCTGAACAGACATGCCCCCCTCCTTCAGTTATATTTTAACAGTATCAAAACAATCAATCTGCTGAGTAAATTTGTAATCAAGGAAACATTGAGCTCTAAAACATATCTTTTTTAACATTGTAGGTAGTGTTACACTTCAAGTCTTCCTTTTAAGCTGGTTTAGTTCAAAATTCATTTAGTAATTCAATGTCTCGTGAAATCTGAATGGTAAGGTTTACCAAAGCAACCTGAAGGTGGCGCCACTTTATGTAAAGTTAAGACTGAACTTTATTTATTTTACCCCATACGGGACACCCTTTTATTTAGAATATAACAAGGGGGTCCTTATTCAATATTTTCAGAATTAGCATAATTAAAACGAACCTTCCTGGAAAATGAAAAAAAAGGTAATTCCAGAAGTTTGTGCGAACATTGCCCAACGGGCAAACGTCTTGAGTACTCTCGCACGAACACTAAAACAACAAATCTTCAAGTGAAAAATAGATGCGGGCCAGCATACTGTGATCACTTTGACTTCCAAAGAATTGAACAGGTGAAATTGCTTGCGGCCACCTTTTTTGTCAAATTGGTTTAAAAACTGTGTCATAAAAGACACTTTTTAAATTGACAAAGGAAATGAATTGTTTGTTTAATTTCTACTTGTTTCTAATTTGACAACATGCATAAGAAAATAAAGATACACTGTCCAGATAAACTGGCCATTTCTTTTCATCGTATCCTATAATTTTTTAGTTGGATATTTGAGACGTCAGATATCGAGCATGCTACGTCAACTGAGAATGGTCCAAACAGGTGTACCGGTAATGGTCAGGGTATAAAATAGGGGGGGGGGGGGGGGGAGGGGGGGGGGGGACGGAGTTTATTATCAAATTGTTTCGTGGTTTGAAGTGTCAGAGTGTTGCTCCTCAAGCTTAACGGGTACTATACACATTAAAAGGTTGGTCTGTATTTCAAATATATTTCAGAAAATTTTGTATTTCCATATACTAGTATATATATATATATATATATATATATATATATATATATATATATATATATATATATATATATATATATATATATATATATATATATATATATATATAAATATATATATATATATAAATATATAAATATATATATATATATATATATATATATATATATATATATATATATATATATATATATATATATATATATAAATCAAGAATCATTCTCTTGTCAGGTGGCTGTGTTAATGTCTCTAGCTATGTATGCTAAAGGTCCAAACAGTCCTCTGTGTTCTGCACATGTAAATCAGGTCCTGTGATCGTCAAAGCATAACATCTTCAAGATAAATGCCATTATATGTCTCGAGTGATCATGTGCTTTTACTGAAAGATATTTTACTTAACGGTTTTATACTGAGCCAACAGATTACAGGACGAATATTTAGATGAACAATCACTTAATTGCCTGACCTATAGTGAACAAAAGATAGAGCTGAAATAAACCTATTACAGAATGAAATATTTCGCTAAACAAATAAATCCTTAAGGTTTCGTTTGTATTGAATAACAACACTTTAATCACCAACTCTGTTCTCTGAAAAATACTTGACTGTGTGAATGACAAAACTGAAAAATATTTTACTGAATGAAAACTATTCTGAACTGAAAAATATATTCAAAAAAATATACACCCATGAGCCTGTGATAGTCTAGTGATGATGTGCTAATAATGACAAAATATATTGGTGCATAGACAACAACGATAGTTAGTTGAAGGAACATTGCATTTTTTATTTCAGTTTACTTCCCAAGATGGAGTAATGAAGCGTCAAATACAAGACGTGATAGTTAGATGCAGGGCATCTAGGTATAAAGCATGCCAGACCCTAACGATAATGGGCGTAGGTAGATCATCTCAGTGTCTGAGGGAGGAGGGCTTTCCTGAGGCTGCAAATGGCAAATTATTTGAGTAAGATTTAGGATTAGGAAAACAATCTTGATCCACAGCAGCATACTTTGGCTTCATGGGAGAATAGTGATTGCTTTAGTAGAGAACACGCAGGGAGTAGGATTAGGATAATAATCCTGTTCCAAAGTAGCATAGTGATTGTGTCCATTCAGAAAAATTGAGGTGTCTCAGAGAACCAACCATTTCCTTAGGAATAAGTCTGTTTCAGCCAATTAAAGGCAGAGTGCTGCTGTTTCAGCCAATCTCTGGCAGGATGCTGCTGTTTCAGCCATTCACAGGCAGAATGCTGCTGTTTTAGCCAATTACATGCATAATGCTGCTGTTTCAGCCAATCACTGGTAGAATGCTGCTGTTCTAGCCAATCTCAAACAGAATATTCTGCTGTCTCGGCCAATCACGGACAGAATGCCACTGTTTTAGCCAATTACATTCAGGATGCTGCTATTTCAGCCAAACACTGACAGGATGCTGCTGTTCTAGCTAATCTCAGACGGAATATTCTGCTGTCTCAGCCAATCACGGACAGATTTCTACTGTTTTAGCCAATTACATGCAGGATGCTGCTGTTTTAGCCAATCACTGACAGGATGCTGCTGTTTCAGTCAATTACAGACAGAATAGTCTGCTGTCTCAGCCAATTACAGGCAGAATGCTGCTGTTTCAGTCAATTACAGGCAGAATGATGCTGTTTCAGTCAATAAAGGACATAATGTTGCTGTTCAGTCAATCTTAGGCAGAATGCTGCTGTTTCATCAATCACTGGCAGGATGCTGCTGTTTCAGCCAATCACTGGCAGGATGCTGCTGTTCTAGCCAACCACAGGCAGAATATTCTGCTGTTTCAGCCAATCACAGTCAGAATGATGCTGTTCTAGCCAATCTCAGACAGAAGTCTGCTGTCTCAGCCGCCAATCACTGGCAGAATGCTGCTGTTTCAGCCAATTACTGAATATCACTGTCTCAGCCAATCACAGGCACAATGCTGCTTTTCCTGTCCTCTGTTGTTTCCGAAGTATTAGAGCAAATTTAGTCTTGGGATATATTAAGGAAGATAGTGTGATAGAAAGAATTTTTTGCAAGTGGTCAGCATTTTAGAGAGATCTCTCTTCAATGAAAGCTCCTGACTAGCCCGTGCTGATGTTCCTCAATCCCAGATACTTGTGAAAAAAACTGGTAAGAGGAGCCAATAGACCAAAATCATCATGAAAACCCAGAAGAAATTTAAATCTTATAATAACTAGTTCTAGGCACCCGACCCCATTACCTTGATTGACTGCTGTCTTACTTGTAGACCTCCAACTTCACAGGCACACAAACCCACTATATATGTGTGTATGTATGTTTATATATACACACACACACACATATATATATATATATATATATATATATATATATATATATATATATATATATATATATATATATATATATATATATATATATATATATATATATAATTGTATATGCACACCTACCCCTGACACACATCTGAAGAAACAGAGCGAAGAACTCAACAACTACAGTTTGGATCTACAAGACCTATTCTGCAGGACTGCCCTATCTCTTGGTTTCGATCTTCTAATTAGTTACTGTATATTCTTATACATTTCATGATTGACAGATCATATTTCATTATATAGTTTTTTTACATACCCATAACATCTCTTTCTCTTCAAATATTGATAATGTGTTAATTCAATGTTTAATCGAGCATAGTTTATTACTTACTAACTGCAGCTGTAACAGAGATTTTTGTTGCTATTGAACTGGATCACTGAATAGGCGTTGGATGCATTTACATAATGTGGCCTTTCCATATGTATCAACCTATCTGCAAAAGCACATTTAGGTAGACAACGTTCTAGAAAACTGTACCTATGTTTAAAGGTTCTTAAATGTAGTCAAAATGCTAAAGAAAGTTATTGGCAAAGGGCGGAGAATTCAGAGCATTCCAAACTTTAATGATCCAAACAATTTGCACTATACAAGCATTACGATGGCAGGACACAATACAAGCAAGTTACCGTAGCTTTAGAAGAACCGTCTTAATAACATATATAATATAAGCTTAAGCTATGCTAGACCTACATAGAATACATGTATGTTCACTTTCTCAATGTCTCCCCTGGGTACACAGACTGAAGTGTTCCTATGTACTGTTATCGCCAAGGAAACTGTCTACTGCAGTTTCAAGAGGACCTGTGTCCCAGCCCGTCTCACGAAGATCCAGAACGATGCTCGGTCCAGCTCCTACTTCTCGGAAGGTATGTTCAGAGCGCTCCTTGCTGAGACCAACAGCCATCACCTGAAAATGTATCATAAAACATGGGTAACTTATTTGAATGCAGAGTGTCTCCACTGCAATTATGGCAATACCTGGATATCATTAGTAAATTATTCAGTGTCCTCATCAGAAAAAAGGCCAAGAGTAATAGTCTGCCATATCACTTAGAATAGTCTAAAGAAACTACAAAAAGAAAGGAGCAGGTTCCAAAAAACATTGTTAACAAGGATTTGTCTGGAAAATAGGAAAGTCATTGACCAATGCCCTTAAAGGACAAAGGCCCAAAATGAGTTAATGATGAACTCTGATTATTTATTTAGATATCAGATCAATCATAATTGGTGTATTACAGCTGTTTTAGTACATAAAACAGAGGGGGAGAACTGTTCACTCTTTCAGATAGCATCAACCTATACTATCCATTCATTCCCAACTTAAGCTATTTACAAATACTCTTAATCTATTCAAATTCCTTGATAATAGTTTTGACATTTCTAAGACAGGCGCCATTGACTCTTGGTGTCCTCTCCGTGTGCTAACTACAAAGAGGATATTTAATTTGTTGCATGGGGTCTGTTATATATTTAAAAAAACAAGTCATGGATTTTAGATCACTGTGATGCCTACCTTGTAGCGCAAATCATGAAGATTTTGGAGGCTCTTGCTCAATGTTGCATGGTTCAGTGTTACGATGTAATCAGACACGACTATCAAACCCTTAACATCACCATCACAATTCAGGCCACTCGCCACATAGGTGAAGACCGCTGACAAGTCAGTCAGTCTACCAGTATCTGAACAAGAAAGAACAAAGAAACGTACACAAAGTGACAGGTGCTACTCCTTCTGATTGTAGTCTATACCCGGAACCATAATTACCTATAGGGACAAGAAGCAGAAGTCTCATCTGGGCCATAAATATCTTAAGACGTTCGTCACTACCCATTAGGGGGTGATGAGGGACATTTATTGCTAAATCACCAAAATATGCAATAGCTAGGGCTATAATGTACGTGGCCATGCAATTGGGAAAAGACAGCGGAACTTTCAGAATTGCTAATCGCATAAACAAACACTTCCTTAACCCCTGCTGTGAAATTTTCTTTTGTAAAAATTGTGAAATTCCCCATTAAACAAAAATAAATATGCTGTATTGTTATAACAGGGACGCTCCATACATACCTTTTAGATATGGTATCACATGTAGTACTGTACTTAACATATCTTACAAGTAAATAGATATCATACATTTGACCACAAAAAATACAGCTTCTTTTTTAATTTGCTCCAAGAATTTCTTATATAGTAAAACGATAACGGTGCCATTCAAGACAACTTCCCCTTTAAGATGTTACTACCTTCCTCACTGTACTCTATATATTGAACAACTTCAAAGAAATAAAACATATTTAAACATCCCGTTTGAATCCAGGTCTATAAAAGATAAGTGTTAGTAGCAACATAAGTATAGCATTGTGGACCTGATCGGAGGTGATACTTGGACAACCACGCCATTGGTGCTTATTCCAGTAATTAGCAGGCGACCAACCACCCAGCCTCCAGCTTCAACCAAACCCTTGAAATAAAATGAAATTTATATTGTACATATAATTTAGGGGAAAATTATCTCCTTACCTTTATTCCTTACATCCTCTTTAATAGCATTCCATTTTCGTTTTTCTTCAGCCAGGAACTGTCCCTTCGTAGTGTACCTGTTTGTTTTGATCACCTTGGTTTCGTTTACGAGCACACCCTCGTTGAATGGGAAGTAGTTGAGCTCCAGGTGGTAGCGGCTGAGACGGTCAGTGCTGGTCAAGGCTTCGCCCAGCGCATGCAGGAAATCAGCCTCCTCATTCTTAGCAGCGCTCTCGTCAATGCTCTCTGAAAGAAACAAAACAAAACATAAGATATCAGTCAGTGCAATGGAAGATCTAAATGCTTTATTTTTCTAAGCTCTGGTTACATTCAGGTACTGATTTTCGTACTACCCTTAATGTTCCTTATAGGTGCTGTTCGCATACCACAAAACTGTATAAAATCAAAGAATATGATTAACCCAGAAGAAAAGTTGTCGACATGATTTTGGCTTGTTCATGTTTGAACGTTTTGAAAGACTAAGTCTGTGCAGAAAGGACTGAGTATCAGTAAAAAGAAAACATGAACTCACCTGACAAATCTACGGCCACTGCGATACATGCTGTCTTTTTCACTGGATTTCAAAAGAGAGGATTATTGTATATGCACTTTATTTATTTTCAAGAATTCCAATCCTAGAAACCTTACTTTGATAGGAATTCAACATATTCACAACTCCTTATTATTGAAATATAAGATGAACCCCAAACCCAACACTTATTTTCCATCAGCAGCCTCAATGTAAAAGGCAGCGGCAGAGCAAATGAATACATGCATGTCCTAAAAACTATGTTAGCTGGCTTCCGACCAAAACAAAGTCAGAAGCATTTGGCTTGAATCTGGATGCGTGCAAAGAGTTGGGAAGCACATTTCCCTTTCTAATTAGTCACCGACTATTGCCGTCAAATCCAAAGACAGCGCCGTTTAAATTAGACTATATCAGACTTTTCACTTACAACCGGTGATCAAGTTGGATAAGTTGTAAATGGCCACAATATTGGTTTTGTAAAAGCCGGAATATTTACGGAATGACCATTTCAAATTTGGAATAACGCAAAAGCAACAAGTATAGTATAATCCTAAATAGTATGTATTGTTTCTATGATGAAAATGCAGAATATTTGCTGGAGTAAGGCATACCATAATGACACTTTTTTAACAAAGAAGCCAAAATTCGATTTCCATTTATGGTTTTTATGCGTAACCATCTATGCTAACAAAATTAGAGGATGGCATTGAGCCTTACATGTGCTACACCGAGCATAAGCAATAAAATATCGTTGCATATACTAAGGTTCAATATTATTGAACTAGATAGCAACCAGCTTGTACGGGTACCGTGATAGAAATAGTTCAGCATCATCGTACTGGTTCCTAAAAAAGCATTGCTTATGCAGCACTTGGTATTTCGTTTTACGTCACATTTTATGACAAATGTGGCTAATTCGTGACTTGCCAGTTGTACGTAGTGGAGGAAACCAGAGTACCTGGCGAAAACCACTGCCTAGCCCCAAGTTACTGGCAACTATCTCACATGACTAGGCTGGGATTTGATACCAGACAGTGGTTAGAGACAGCTCATAAAAAACATGCCTTCCTCATACAATCCAGATAGGGCCCCGCGTGCGTTGAAAGAGGTAGTGGGAGGACAGTACAATTACAGAATGAGTAGAAAATGTCAGTGTAGTAAGGATCTGTGAGCCCAAAAAGTGAGTGGCTGGCGCACGGATCCAAGCCCATAATACAGGTGGAAGGTGCATGAATAGGGCACATGGTGACGTGTGAAAGGGCAGATAGAAGGTGAATGGGTGGAAGTAATAGTCATGTGCAGCAAGTGTGCATGCAAGTGACAATACCAACATCTTAGGAAACTTAATTAAGGGACATTTCCTTCATCAACATATATGAATTAATACTTACACCCATTTAACTATATATTTTCTTGAAGAAATTCTCAACTTTATCACTTTAGATAATCTTTCTGTTGAAAACAACAAGCTGACCACTTCACAGATCTTATACATGTATTCTATGTAAAGGCTAGGCAATACTTGCACCCATTAAACTATATATTTTCTTGAAGAAATTCTCAACATTATCATTATCACTTTATTTAATTTTTCTGTTTACTTTATGTATCACAACTGTGGAAATGTTTATCATAATACAAAGATAAAAGATCGTTTTTAGTCAGGGCCCAACATAAAGTCATCAGCCCTTATAGCGAACGGCAATTCAGGCAGACTTCCTTTCTGCGATCAGCGGTATTCAGTTTAGTAAAAGTAAAAGTAAAAGTATAACTAAAATCAAGTAAACGTTACTTTGAGTAGTACACATTTCGAAGTGCCACCTGTAGCACTTGGCAGCTTAAAATAAACTGTAGAAAGTAGCGGTCTGATGTAATCGATCCTGCGTCCCCTGAATTGCCAGACCAGTGCGCTTCTTATTAGGCCATTGCGCCTTATACGCTACTTGCCCACTTGAATGGAGAAACATATTCATGATTTTCCGTAACTCTATTTGGGATCGTGCCTAGCATTCCGAGAAAAATCTTGTTATTTACTACTTGGCCACTTTTTTTTAATTACCCCCCCAAATTTAGATTACGGTTCAAATATGAAGTTGATCTCCCCCCCCCGTATCATTTCAACATGTGTTTCCATAATCATATACCGCTGGCTAACTAAGACGGCAACAACCGGCAGATTGCTGGAATGTCGTTAGAAACCAATTACGAGCGCCAAAACAACTGAAAATTTGTTTTTGGTCTACCAACCTAATCCCTTTGCAATAGTAATTCTAAATATACGCCTTCACATGTCGTTAACTCTGTGGCATCGCCGTCGAATCTTCCTCACTATAGGAACTTGCTCTGGAGAGGTTCAGATAACTGCACTTGCGTTATGCAATGGAGAGTGGGCCCGTACAAGACTTTGTAGGGGCCCATTTCTGGCTCATATAGAGAGACATCTGATGACCTTTTCAACAACTAATTGTACTGTATGCCTGTTATTGTTTTCATAAAAAGCCACATCATTTCAAATTTATAGTTTTCATCAGAACTAAAATTAAAACCAAAACTAAATGATATGTTTCTAAAAAATATGAAATACCAACAAAGTGATCAATTTGTGATATAAAGGCATTGAAAACAAATTTTGCTGCAGCGCTCAAAATTTTTGAAATTACGGGTTCAAAATTATTAGGCTGTGATACAAGAATGTACTATCATCATGACAATCATCTATCTATATGCCCATAGAGCTTTGGCTTGAAAATGATCGTATGATGTTACTGTCACCTTGTCGACTATGCCTACCCTACCCTACTATGCCTTTGAGTGCCTGCTCGGCTTTGGCTTAAAACTAACAGTTTTTAACTATGTTAACTACACCGCTCTTTGATGAGTTAAACTGCATTTTCCATTCTCTACAATACAGTAATGAATGTACTACTATGAGTACTTCTTCTACTACTACAATGCTACTACTGATACAACTACATCTACTACTACTACTACTACTACTACTACTACTACTACTACTACTACTACTTATACTACAATACTTATACTACTACTACTACAACAACTGCTGCGACTGCTACCCCTACTACTACTACTACTACTACTACTACTACTACTACTGCTGCGACTGCTACCCCTACTACTACTACTACTACTACTACTACTACTGCTGCGACTGCTACCCCTACTACTACTACTACTACTACTACTACTACTGCTGCGACTGCTACCCCTACTACTACTACTACTACTACTACTACTACTGCTGCGACTGCTACCCCTACTACTACTACTACTACTACTACTACTACTACTACTACTGCTGCGACTGCTACCCCTACTACTACTACTACTACTACTACTACTACTACTACTGCTGCTGCGGCTGCTACCCCTACTACTACTACTACTACTGCTGCTGCTGCTACTGCTGCTACCCCTATTACTATAACTACTACTACTACTACTACTACTACTACTACTACTACTACTACTACTACTACTACTACTGCTGCTGCTACTGCTGCAATTGCTGATACGCACCACATGCCGCCACACAGCTTCCGTTATGTTGGAACTCTCCGTCTGGGCAGACACAGCGCTCACGATCTGAGAGATGGCACTCGTCTCCTGCAAACTGGTTCTCACAGGTGTTGGGACAGGCATTAGTACTTGCTTTATATGTCATTCCAGCCGGACACGTGATGTCTGGAAAGAGCAATAACACATCTAAATGCTGCTCCTGTAGTTTCAGCGTTATATGATCACTATTAATCTGATACCTGTGAGCTTTGCTATTACATACTATTAAACTGCAATTTAAAAGCAATATGTTATGTCTATGGACAGGAATGCTTTACACAAATAATCAAATACATTTACTTTATTAACAAATCATTTGGCAATATTCTATTGTTTATGTATGTTATGATAGCCATATACCGCATGCTGAGAGAGATCTCCAAGGCTGGGGAGGGAAGCCTCTCTCGCCACAGTCCACAGCCAGGTCGGCCAGGTAGCTACACGCAAGCACTCTGCCCTCCTCCAGCGTGTCCTGATAGGCGCACATGTCATATTCACAGGCCTTGTATATGTTAGCGGTGTTGATGAAGCCACTGGCCAGGCAGCTGATGAAGGGCCCAGTGGCATCAGTGAGTAGACCGCAGTAGGTGCTGCTTTTCACCAGCTCCTTTGTCTCATTCCTGCACGCCGGGTAGGAGACAGATGCTGAAGGGTTGCTGTTCAAGGGAAGCACAATATAAAGTTGTTTTAAAAGAACATGATGGTGAGCATACCAATGATGGAGATAATGAGGATTTTACAGATAATGATGAGAAAAACCTTTTGGGGATTTGTCATATTGAAGAGGATAGCTTTTTATATATATGGACAACACAAGAAGCATGAACAATGATATAAAACCAGCAAAAGTCTATTCAACCTAAGTATTCCCCATTAGCAGGCAACACGCAATATTAAGTATAAAGTGATTGTTGCTGGAGGCTTTGAATTGTATGGATATGGATTTGGAATCATGATCATTGTCATTTGATCAGCCATAGTTAAGCTTAAGCGTGACAAGCCAGGTGTAAGTGGTGGAGGAGTTCCCAGCAATTCCAGATACACCAGCCAGGATTTGAACCCAGGCAGTGGTGAATGACAGCAAGCAGTTAGTGGTGGCACCAAAGACCACTAAACCATCAGGGAAACCCCTATCCTGAATGAATGAATGAATAAGGGGATTTAGGCACATTGGTACGCAAAGGGCACTAAGTGCCATAACAGATTCCAAAAATGGTACTTGTCATTGTTGAAACACAATGTCACAGCATTAATAACACTCGACAAATAATAAACACTTTCCTTACATGCTTTTATATGGAGTGGAAGGCAATTATTTGAAAGTGATTGAAATGTTTGAGCTCATTTGAAACTATTCATGTCATCATCGTCAGTCTAGCATTGCTGCCAATGTATTTTATGCAAACGGACCCAATTGACAAGGAAACCATTTGAACTCATATGGCATATTTTCTAGTTGACTTTTATCAGATATCCTCTGTAGGTTAACATTTCAGAGGGTCATATATATATATATATATATATATATATATATATATATATATATATATATATATATATATATATATATATATATATATATATATATATATATATATATATGTGTGTGTGTATGTGCATGTATATAAATGTGTGTGTGTCAGTGTGTGTCTGTGTGTATATACATATGTATGTATCTATTGAGAGATAGAAAGATAAATATTCCTCATTTCCTAATTTAAAAAAAAATTGTAAAGTTACCTTCTTTTCTTTCGGCTAGTAATTTCCCAACTTTCACCAATGAGATCGTACATGTTTTCCTCAGATGAAACGTCAGTACCATCGCTTGTGACCAAATCATTATTCTCATCACCATCACAATTTCCAAATATTCCTTCCACCTCACTAGCATAGTTGTGGGAAATTGTAACTGATGCTACATACGAGTCTGCATTACTCAAACTCGCAATCAAAACCATGCCTGTTACATCTGAATCTGTTTCTAGGTATATTGACATCCCTGCTTCATAGATTTGGAACTGTGGGGGAAATGCGTAGCTTGCTGGGTCAATGACTACATCGCCAATCTGAAGATAAGGAAAATTGTTTTACTGAAAGATTCTGTAAAGGATAACCATGTGGTCACGTGAAACAAGTAATTCTGATAAATTTCACTGGCAGTAAAACTTACCTTCACCTCATAGGAATATTCACCCTGACGTTCAATGTGTACAGTCTGGTCATACAGTTTGACTACCATCGATTTGACAACCGTATATCGGGTCCCACTCCATGGAGGATATTCGCCTGTTGCATAGATCTTGAAAGGTGGCATTGATGAACCAGTTTTAGTTTGAGCAAGAACGTAGGTATTGTATCCTTGGAAGGGAATCCAAGCGTCATCAAAGGTAAAGTGCTGTGGGTCTCCATTTGCTTTTGCAGTATGTTTCCCTGGAAAGTGGAGAAACTTTATTTACTCAAAACTCAATCTTGGTTCTTTTTCTTGCCATCTTGGTACTCCCGCACCATTTGGGTTATCCCTCGCATTTCTTGAATAAATGTGCAACGGCATTTTATACATATGACATGATCACAACAGCTATGTGACAACCAAAATGGCAAAAACATTTGTATTATGATCAGATAAGACCACAATGCTATCATTCATAGCTGCTGTCAAGAAGGTGTATTACCACTGCTTAAACAATGTAAACTGCACAACACGTCCCTACAGCATTTAATCTACAAAATTATTATACCTCTTGTAGAATTCTAGGCCTCTGATTGGTCAGTTACAGACCCCCTATTCTGAATAGTATGCCTGTGTTTGGGAGGAGGGTACTATTGCCAGGCTCTATTCTCCATCAATAGAGCATGGCTAGTGTCCCTGTTCGTCAATAGATGGCGCTTTAGTCCATTAATGAGTTCAAGTCAAATATCTAGGTCAATCTTACTAAATTTGTTTTGTGGGAAATGTGTGTTTTTTAATAGTATGAATTTCTATACTATGGGGAAGATTATTACAAAAGCATTTCTTTAACTGATGTTCATGCACTTCCCATGATGCTCAACTCATGAATATTCATGAGTTGAGCAGACGACATGTAAACAATATGGCCGCCTCTAGATTCAGCAATGATCTCCCCAGTGAATTTATTCAGACAAACCTGCACAGCAAGAAGACTAAGAAGGGGACCAAATATGCTTGCAACATCTTGAAAGACTTCAGTGCAGCTAGGGGAGAAGTTGGGGTGAGATAGAGAGCTTCAATAAGGGAGAGTTAGGAGAACTACTCTGTGACTTCTATGCAAATGTCAGGAGTAAATTGCAGGTACTTATTCATCAATAAAATGCATAATATATCCTCTATGTAATAAAGTTTTCTTTCTTTCTTAGATAGACAATCGGTATAATAAAACAAATAGAGGACAGTCCCTCGGGAACAACAAAGAAATAGGTCCCAGTGAGAAGCAATAGGACCCTCAGCTTCGCCTCGGGTCCTATTGCTTCTCACTGGGACCTATTTCTTTGTAGTTCCCTCGGGACTGTGCTCTATTTGTTAAATATCACATGGTATATACCGTTACCGGAGAAAATAAACGACAGATGTATGGGTGGTAAAAGTTCAATTAGAAGATGAACGAATGAAGGGAAGGAACAGTCGACTATATGTATATAACGATGGCGGAAGGTGGGGTTTAAAATGAGGATACACGATTGATAGTTATAGCTATACGTGAGGCTTGCTATGAAAATGGGTGAATGGAGCAAGGTGTCGTATAGGTGAATGAATGGCCTGATCTTAGGAATAAAAGAAGCTATTTTATATAAGGAATGAGGAATGCGCCCCAAAATGCATTGAAACCAACATGGCGAATGGAAAGATGGAAGGATTGGGTTTTTACACCACTTTCAACACCTTAGGGTACATCGCAGCGTGATAGAAACCTGGAAATGGAAAGAAATTTCTTTCTCTTCTCGAATAGTTGCAGGTTACTTTCAGTTGCAGATGGACCATATACAGCCCACCACAATGCTGTACATTTATATAGTGACCATGCAAATTCACTGATGGGAATCTAAAGGAGACTCTAACCTTTGATCATCGCAAGGGGCACATCTTACAGTGTGCTATATCAGTTAGCACTTGCCGGGAAACACTAAGCTGATGTGGCACCCTGATGGCCTTATAAAATAAGGGGGATGTGTTGATCTGTCTATGGATACCCTGCATCTAGAATATCCCTTCGTCTTCTTTGGATCTAAACACTCATTCATTCATTCATTCTAACCTACGAACTCATGCTTGGGAGGCAGGCATTGCAACCACTAGGCCACTGCGGACCCCTCTAGATGGTGGACTTGATGATATCGACATTCATGTACAACTAGTATTAGACATTCAAGACCTTCATGTGATGTTGAAAATCCCGATGTAATGAACATAGGGTAGGTGACAGCTTACATATTGGTCCAGATAGTTACCAAAGCATCAGACAATGGTACCCGTTGATACATTATCATGGATATAAAGCTCCAGAGTACCAAATTATATTAAGGTCATGTTTGGGGATCATGAATGTGACATTACAGTTTGAGTTGAATGCAACGCTTGGGAAAGCGTTTTATGTATAATAGTATTCATCTTATCTGTTCCCAAGTAGTAGAATTTGGAACATTGCGGCTAATTCTTGACTAGCCAGCTGTAACTGGTGGAGCAAACAGGAGTACCCGGCGAAAACAACCCCTTAACCCCAAGTCACTGGTAACTTCCTCATATGCCCCGGGTGGGATTCAAACCTAGGCAGTGTTTAGAGATAGCTTGCAGTCAGTGGCACAACTTAGACCACACGGCCACCAAGGAATTCCCTCCCAAGTGGTAGAAAAATATGGTGGGCATACAAAGACGTTCAACAAGAGAGAGAGAGAGAGAGAGAGAGAGAGAGAGAGAGAGAGAGAGAGAGAGAGAGAGAGAGAGAGAGAGAGAATCCTGTATCCCGTTCTCGCTCAAGAATATGTTGTTGGTACATTAAAACAATGTTATCTTATTTTATTTAATATTTCCTTTAATATTTCCATTACTACGTAACTTATTACTACGTTATTTGTGTAATGCTATAAAAGAGAAAGTGTGAAGGTTATCTTAAGCTAACACCTACTGTATCGACAGTCTCTGCCTGCATACGGTGAAGGACATTTGCATACGTAACGCACTCCCCGAGATGACAACTGGGCCTTACAAATCCCACCATTCTGGCAGGGGTTTGGATTGCAAACTGAAATTGACAAAACACAGAATACAAAAACACTTGGAAATTGATACAAACTACCTACGACAGGGATCAGGATATCTTGACTGCTAATTGAGATTCAAGTCATATCAAGTTAGAGTAAGCAAACATAGTTAATCTCAAAACAAAAAGGCTATCAAAATGTATGTGCTTGCATTGTAAATCAGTAACATAACAGTTGTATTATAATCGATCTTCCTTTATTGCACTGCATGCAAAAGTTATTGTTTAGAGGTCGGATTTTTATTTATCACCGCTATTCCTGACACCTTAGTATTCAACTATGAGTAGCCAGTAGTTTACAGCCGGGAAAAATAATTGACTTGTAGCAAAAAGATACTGAAGAAATACACTAACACAGCAATATCGTGAAGAAGGTACTTCGTTTCTTACCACAATCTGTGTAGGGTACGCATGTTCCGCCTTTTAAGATTGTCCTTAAAGGACACACGCATCCTGCAGTCTGAGGACGGTTGCACTCATTTTCAGCATTAGGGTTTTCACAGGTAGCAGGACAAGGGGATGTTTGCGAGCTGTAGACCAGTCCGTCGTTACACTGAAGGGCTGCAATGGAATTAGGGTAAATGGACAACCATTGAGGTGTGTCCTACTTTATTAGATCGACACTTCATACTCTGTTAACTGGGCATGATATTGAGTCAAATCAGCATACCTTTTCTAAAGATCTTGGGTATTCACCATTTGCATGATATCCTTGGGGACATGCTACTTTTTGGGAAAATAACGTATTTCTGAACATTGGCAAAATAAATCATAAGTCTCTGAATATTCCCTGGAAAAAGTAATAAATCGATAATCTGTCTTGGATTTATTCTCTAATGTAAAGTGCCAGGAAATGGCTGAAAATGCATTTAGAAGTGTCTAGACCCCTAGAGCTTCTGGGCCGACTCACTGGCCCCCAGACACACAACCGCTAAAGGCATTTGGGCTTGCATACCTGGCTTCCCAAATACATTCAGCTCGGGTGAAAAAGGACCCCACTATCACCAGGATATTAAATAGTAGATGCCTTACTATAGAACACAAAAATGCTCTATATCTGTCCTATTATAACTGGGTGGGTTTGCAGTCGAGACCCTAAGACTGTAGTCTATGTAGTTACGTGGTGAATATATATGTGTGTTTGTACATACCAGTACATCGACAAGCATGCACGTATGCACGCATAGCACATGCACCCATTATTATACTTACCGTTTATTGCTTAATGTGTGTGCATTAATAAAGTGAAATGAAACGAATATTATTTTTCATAAATTGTGCAATATTAGGATGCAATTATCGTAGAGAATATCCTCATCCCTGTACGTTAATCAACCAGTACATGCTTTTGTACAGGTGGATCTTTGACCATTTCATATTACACGATCTGATTAAGATAAGATACAGTTTTCAACATTTCACACGTGCAAACTGTTTAGACAATCAATAGAGAGGCAGATTATTAGTTATCTTCTTTGTAAAAAACTGGATACGGCCTGGTGTCTGCTAAAACCCAGTCATATGTAACCTGTAAACTTGCCATGACGATGGTGGATGTTACAGTTATCGGAGTACTAACATTGACAATTAATGAAAAGCAATGTTAGTACCCCGATACCGTCCAGTACAACAATGAAATTGACCAATCAGCTGGTAGTATCAAAATGGAACTTAAAGGTCGCAGCTTCGTTTTGGACCTTAGCAACGCAAAATTAAGACGGTGGCCACATTGCTCTTCACAACGCCAATAGAAATTGTTTTGTTATTTGCATTTGAAACACTATTTGCGTATTATAGTCTGCCAATATTGTATATATCTGGAAATAAAGACTGAAGAAAATAATTAAGAAGGATTTAGGTTAGTATATCTTAAATTTAAATGAGAATTCCTCTTGGTTGCCGTTTGTTCTGCGTCAGGCAACAGTTTTCTACAAAGTCCGCTGCAAGAACCTTAAATTGATAGCTTATCGTAATTGAATATGTATGTCAGGGAGGGCGGGAGCTGATGACATTGACAGGAAGTAATTAAGGTGGATTAAGGTTTGTAATTCAAGTGGGAAATCCTTGCCATTCACACTGCGGCAGGCGAGTCAGATGTTGGCAATTGTGCTTATCATAAATCAGAATTAAATTTCTGTCGGATAAGGGGGAGTCAATGATAAATGTGTTACCCTCTTTGTAAAAAATGGATACGGCCTAGTGTCTGCGATCAGCCAGACATATCACTCGGCCTCCGGCCTCGTGCGATATGGGTGGCTTCTTGCAGACACCAGGCTGTATCCATTTATTACTAAGAGGATAACTAATCATTA
Organism: Maea johnstoni; assembly: GCA_963942565.1. NCBI lineage: Eukaryota > Metazoa > Annelida > Polychaeta > Spionida > Magelonidae > Maea > Maea johnstoni. The sequence continues at coordinate 48,727,032 of OZ012689.1, read as the reverse complement.
TAATCAGCTCCACTCAGATACTAGCAGCTGATTGGTCAATTTCTTTGTTGAATTGGACTTTATCACAATACTAACATTGTTCTTCATTGATTGTCAATATTAGTATCCTGATACATGTTTTCTCCGCCATCGCCATGGTTACTGTTTTTTTATATCTCTGGAAATGCTCGCAACGCCCCGATATAAATTGATTTTTGGCGTTCAAAACACTTTTTGCGCATGATGGTCTGCTGAAATGGTGTATATCTTGAAATAAAGGTGTCAGAAAGAAATTAAAATGCATATAGGTTGGTACATCGCAGATTCAAAAGTGAAATCCTTGCGGTTAGCTCTGCGTCAGGCGAGTCTAACAAAACTTTTAGAACTTCAATTCAGGGGATGGGGCCGAGAGACAGATATGCGGATTTCAACTACATATGTTATTGCAAACAACCTCCCGCCTTCAATAAAGGTGCGGCACAGTTGATGTTTATATATTTCATTGAAAACATACTTGGTAATGTAGTACTTTTTTATTGTGAGAAATCTTTGCCGTGCGATCTGCGTCAAGCTAGTCTAACGTCTGCAGAATGAACCTAGAGGTTCTACTCTCGAGGTAAGCAAGGTTCACAATAATATTGCCAATAAATGAAGCGCGCCAGGATCAATGTGTCAAAACAACCTACCGGCTCCACAAATGCCGCATGGAGTAGGACAGCCAGCAAACTCTTGTTGGTAGCTTTGATGTTGTTCAGTGGTAAGACAACCATCGGGAGGACATCCTGGCAGTGGTCCACAATTAGATAGTTCTCCAGTCCGACCGCAGGTACACAGTTGTGTGCAATCAGCAGATACAACTATGTCCTTAAAGCTGTATAGCACACCTGAGTAAGTGCAACCTATAAGTTTTAAAAATTGAAAATTTGATTTAAGATCTAGTGGTAGATATACTATATACCATGTTAATTTTGCGCATAGAAAATAATGCAAATATGGCGCCTGGTTGTGAGCGGAGGAACTGAAACCTGTAACTTTTCTTTGACCATGCCTTGTAGCAACCAGGACATGCATTTGAACAGACGAATCCTTGACCATATCTTATAAGATACAGTGTTCAACATTACATACACGAAAACCGTTTTGACAACCAACAGAGAAGTAGATATTATGTTTAAAAGTGTGACACCTTTAAACAATGTGCTTGGAAAGAGGAAGCATAAAGTAGATTGAGAGAGTCAATATGGCTGATCTCTGCAAGCAACATGGAAACGTACGTCCATAACATATGTGCCAGAATAAAGGGCTCAAATAGAACATTATTTTACGATGGATGTATTGGTATTAAAATGCGGCTTCCTTTCGAGGATAAATAGTTCTGGATTCAGTGGCACAGCCTGCAACTACCTTGTTAACTTTCCCTGTGAATTTTCTGATTTTTATCTTAAACTTTGTTCATTAATTATATTTCATATTTTGTTTCCTTCACCTTGTTTGTGACTGATATGCTTTGACCTACTATTATCCAATATATGAATATGCATGCTATCTTTTTATAATTCTTAAAGAGATGATTTTTACTTGCATCTGTCATACATTCAATATTATGCAGAACCACAGTTTTTTATCAGAAAAGTATATATTATGTAATGTAGATTTACACCTACTTTCTATACATCACGAAAACTGCCCTATAGGTATCATAACTTCTAAATTTTATTCAAACTACCTCTTACATTGGATTGGAAAGCATGCTATGTTTTCACGTTGAGTGCAGTCAATAAATGTACATACTGCGATCATTTGCCATTGGGCTGGTGTGTACATGGCTCACCTGGAAGCCAGCTCAACAACTTGCCATGGAGAGTTAGTTTGCCTCACATTGCCTCTGAGTTCAAACATCCCTAACTCCAGTATATTGCCGTTATTTACTGTATGATGTCTGCTGGCCTCACGCTATGTACGCGAGTATATAAAGATATGCACCACAGTGACAACATTTGTTTCCTGCGCTAAATGCATGGGCAGCCCAGGCATAATACACGTCCCCACACTCGATTGCCTCACAGTTTCCTGGCCATGGATGCATGGATGACTTCACAACTGAACGTAGCTTTGGTTTGCAAGATACGTGAGCCATTGCTGTACTTGGCTTATTTTTGGACATGATATCTATGGGTGTGTGTACAACATATGTTTAGCAGTATAGGGGCGGTTTTTGCACTGAATCTTGGTAAATTAGTTTGTTACTAAGAAATTTCATGTAATATATGCAAAAACTGAGAATGAAGGTAATTTGTGGTAAAAAATCTTCGATGTAAAGTCCTGAATTGAATATATCTTAAATATATGTCATCGATTTTTGGAATGAATCTGAAAGACTTGCTTAGCATAAAGCTTGTGAGATCCAGTTCTGTCTTTTCTCTCCATTTTTGAGAGAGATTTTCCAGAATATTATGATTTTTACCAAGCATTACTCTGTAAATATTGGAGACACCCTTCTTATCCATATTTATTATGACATTAAGGTAAGAATTTTGTGGTTCGATTGGATTTGTCATCGGTTGATCTTTATGACCAAGATATTCTTTGATCTTAATACAAAAGGATCCATACTCCAAGAAGTTTGTTTTTATACAAAACATAGATTCAAAATCTTTCATAGAGTATGGTTTCCTATCATAATCTAAAAGATCCCACACAGAATAGATACCTTTTTCTAACCATTCTCTTTTGATCTGCAAACGTAGATCAGGATTATGCCATAAAGGAGTAGGAAGTAAATTTTCATTGTGGATAAAATCTTCCTTAGCACCTAAGATTTTAATACTTTTTAAAACATCGATCCAGAAAGGATTTGTGGTCATTTCAATTATTCTGTCAATGAAATCAATGCCATATTTAAATAAATCATATAATTCGAAGTCATCAGGGACACTACACCATTTGGCTTTTGACTTGAGATATCTTTTTAGCCATCCTATTTTTAAGGATTTATCAAATAGCTCTAAATTATGTAATTTCAAGCCTCCAAATTTGGTGTCAGCTTCCATAATCTCCTTCCTGAATTTGGGTGGTTTACCATCCCACAAGAAATCTTTCACAATACTATTTAACAAATCAAAGGTTTTTTGTTCTGGGCTCGGAAGGGACAGGAGTATATGGGTGAATTTGGAATATAACAGACTTTTGATTAAAACAACTTTTCCGTATGGTGTAAGTTTTCTGCTTTTCCATACTGAAATAAGTTTCTTAATGTCTTTGATTTTGTCAGATATATTCAATTCAGTTATTTCACCCATGTTATTGATATTATAACTGATTCCTAGGACCTCAAACTCATCAGTCCATTTGAGCCTATATTTACCTTCCCAGGTAATACTCCTGTCCCTTAAAGGTCCAATATTTATAACCTTGGCCTTTTCCTTATTTACACTAAGACCAGAGATTTTTTTAAACCATTCTAACACACGCATGACAACACCCAAGCTTTTCTTGTCTGGTTTAAGAAAAATGGTGGTGTCATCCGCGTATAGCGATAGTTTAATCTCTTTGTTGTATACCTCTATACCTTTTATATCAGAGTTTTCTCTGATGACATGAGATAACAGCTCTGCACAAAGCACGAAGATGTATGGTGATACTGGATCACCTTGACGACAGCCCCTAGACAATTCTATATCTTGAGTGAAGTGCCCATTTTGCTCGACTTTAGAAATAGAATTATTTCTAAGTAGTTTTGTCCAACTTATGAGCCCTTCCCCAAAATTAAATAACCTAAGACATTGGTCAACATAGTCCCGTTCTATCGTGTCAAAGGCCTTTGCATAATCGACAACAATTAAAAGGCCTTCAACATTCTGAGTGTGACAATATTCAATAGTATCATACAAAAGCCTTGTATTCTCACCAATAAAACGATTTGATATGAAACCTGTTTGGTCATTGGATATAAGCTCCTCCAGTACACTCTTAATTCTATCCGCAATCATGGATGAGAGATATTTATAAGTACAATTCAAAAGAGTTAGTGGTCGCCAATTTTTGAGGTCATTCCTAAGCTTGCCACCTTTGGGAATGCATGTTATTATGCCCATTATGGCATCTTTAGATAGGCTACCATTAGATAAGGAATCTTTATAGGGGATAAGGAATCTTTATATCAGACCAATTTGGTACCGGGCCGATACCATAAAACTGTACCGGCCCTGTACAAAAAACGCGTGCATATTGTACCGGGCCAAAACTGGTGTGCGGTATTGGACCATTATCGTAGCCATTATTGGGCCATTATCATGTTAGCTGGGTAAGGGCTGCAAAACAGCTGCAAAATACCCATCGGGGTTAGAATGGTTCACCAATAATATTGCCAGTATATGAACCGTGTCAGGATCAATGAGTCAAGAGCACCTACCGGCTTCACAAATGTCGCATGGAGTAGGACAGCCAGCAAAATCTTGTTGGTAGCTTTGATGTTGTTCAGTTGTAAGACAACCATCGGGAGGACATCCTGGCAATTCTAAGTGTTCACAATCTCGTTGTCCTCCTAAAATTGAAAAAAATTATATCAGTTCCAGCAGCAAATATATATACACAGATACGCACAACTCCTATTAATATAGCTCCAACACCAAACTGACACTATTGTTATACAAAGAAGCTCTTTCTCAGTAACCTACTGCTCCGCAGGCACTAAACTTAGCATGCACACTGCTCTACTTAAATTAGTTCACCATCACATCTTGTGTGCAGGCTCAAGTCTCCGCAGTGTGGATTCCCATTAGCGAGTTGGCTTGGTTGCTACATATATAATGTGTGGCATACATATATGCATACATACTGCAAAGGCTAAGGCATGCACGGCTGCACCATCAAGATGTTATAGAGAAACAACAGGCAACTGTTGGTTTAATCAACGACCCCTGACGGTGCGAGTTGATTGTATATAACTTTGATAATCAACAGTTCCGAGTGGTTTCTCTAACTTTTACTACTCTTTCATATCCCTAGATATTTCACACGTCCTCATGTGCAGTTATGCAGTCATTATACATTATACATTCTACCTGTGGGTAAATACAACTAAATGTATAAATTGTTTTCAAATTAACCCTATCCGTTCTCCTACAGAACTTCATGGGGATGTGGCCTATCAACCTACAATGATAGTTGTCAATAGTATCATGGGACCTGATTGACATAACATCATTCTATGGCATCCAGTTGACATCTGCCCGAGAACCTGAATGACCTATATATACTGGTTATCCAGAAATAGAAAGAAATAGACGTCCGATGATAAAACTACCACAAACTGGCCGATTATGCCATATATCATTGTGAATCATTATTATGAATCATTGTGAAATTTAGAATCATTATCACATTTGATTTCTCAATGTCAAAGTAGTCATGAGACATTTCAAAAGTAAAATTACTTGATAACCACTGGCATTCGACAACATTAAGCATATGATTTTGAATTCCCTTCTAAATTAGTATACACTCTACGTGATGCAGACACCAGTGGAGGTAGGAATAACTACGTTCATGCATGGATTACTTGCTAAGGATTATACAACAAACCGCTTTTTATCGCAACGCAGTCCTACTGTGCTGAACTCTTGCTGATTATCTAAACTATTAAGTTACACTTACTGAAAGGAAATCTGCCTAGTGCGGTTTAAGATTAATTAATTGATGCCCCAATACATGCAGTACTATGTGGCATCCCACATGAAAAAGAATAAGAAGCCGCTAGCTAATGTTCAACAAGTTACGGTGGAAATCAAGGTGGTGACGCTATCGTCTGTCCTTGGTTGGCCCTTTAGTATGGATACCAAAACGAAAGAGTGCATGAGTGGTGATCACTGGCCACGAATCTCGACCAACATTCCAAAATGTTTTTAAAGTACTAATCGTGCAGACCCCGTGTTGAGGAAGGACCTTGTACCTTACCAAACACATGAATGATCAAATGCTAGAGTCTGATTTTCAAGTAAACCGTGAGTCTTGACATTTTGCCAAAATATGAAACAAAGCCAGATAAGAAATGCTCTTTAAGGGGTGCCATATCAAACCAAAATAACCACATATGGATATGTGTATCATTATTCGGTAACTATGAGGTGTAACCTATGTAATAGCATGGGTGCCTTTGTGTTCATTTAACTCAAGTTTTAAAAATGACCTGGAAATAGAGTAGGGTTCAACCGTAAGCAGTTAAAAAACTGGGTAAGCATGAGTTGAGATCCTGTCTCTGAGAAATTTCTAAATTAATGGGGATTTAAGATCTGGACTGTAAAACACACAGTATTTGAATACACAACATAACTGATTGAAGACTGTCAGACTTTTCAACTATTACCTTTCTACCTTTCCATTCACATGACTGAGATACTGTCTTTCCAAGTCGGGAGATCTTTCTTGATTGTATGCATTTAGGGACTCACAAGAGACTAGGCATTTATAAAATATAAAATGAATTTGTCAAGCAGCTTAATATATGTTTTTAAATATGCCGTATTCAAACCAAAGATATAAAAACTAGAAATTTTATTGCACTCATTGCCTATACCAACTATTGTTTGCATGTCATGCCAGGTTTTAACAATGAATGGATCAAGTCCCAATCTTTTTTTTAATTAATTTGTTCTAATCAGAATTTACATGCAATATATTCCATTCAAGACTTATGAATACGTTTTGCACACATCTATCTGTAAACACATATAAGAATGTATCATTTTTAGACCATAACTAAATATGGTCGTTTTCCTTATAGGGAGTGTTGGGCGGGGGTGAGCAGTGGAATTATTAAACTAAATGTACATGAGAATTATTGGTAAGACCGCTTTTGAAAAACTGAATTTTGTTCAGGCTAGCTTTCATAACCTTTTCAGTTCGGAAGCTTTAGGGGATAAACAGATGATTGATCAATATAAAAATCCTGAAAGTGTTCTTTCCAATGAGACAACTGCTGTCATTCTTAAGCGACCATTACGAAATGTAACATTAACCTGCTTCCAGTAAAATAATGGCCGGAATTGAGATACAACAGTCAGTGTGCACGAGTTTGAGCAGAAAGCATCAGGTATACATTGCTTCATTTAAAGTATAGATTTGCTTCTCACCTCCACATTCTGGACATGGTAATGGACATCCAGGGTGATTAATTAAGAACTGAGCTGCATCTTGAATACATCGTTCTTCTGGGCAAGGTGGCATCAGTTGTTGACATTCATCCAGAAAAATCATCCCATTGTTACATGTACATGCTAAACATTCATGATACATAACGGTTTCTCCATCATCGTATATTTTTCCATTAAAATGGCATTCTGAAAATAGAATAGAAAAATAAAGGAATATGCAAGAATGATATAAGCAATGTAGTGATTGTGTTTATTGTCTGATATGGTATGATAATGACACATTACTTCTGATCGAGTCATTATGAAAAACCTTAAGAAAACAGTTTATCTGTAACTCTTGATCGAATTGGTACACCCTTCTCTCATTTCCACTTGATAGATGTCGTGATGTAATAATTATAAAGGCTTTGGATGCGGCA
>OZ012689.1:48666983-48716983 GCA_963942565.1 Maea johnstoni | reverse complement strand
CTATGGTGAGGCTTTGCATAAGGTCTAGTTCATATGAAATGCCCTTTGCACATGTATTCAAGAAAATCAAGAACCAAAAGTGAGGGATTGAGAGACAAGAAGACGAAAGAAAGTAACCAAGGTGAAACATGAATATGTGCTTATGATGATATGAAAGTAGGTAGGTAAGGATCGGCTATTGCTTGGGCTTGCGGGCTCACCCCACTATAGGTGAGCTACCGAGTGGTCCCCTTCCCCAGGTCTGTTGTGTCCCCTGACCTAGGAGTGGTGCCCTACTCCCCTACCCCCCGTTTAGTGGTTAGGAAAGCCCTTCTCACATACATCAACATTTTTTCTCATCCCCCAAGCACTTATTCCATCACAATGACTGTGGCTCCATTTGAACAGGTGTTTGCTAGTTGTAGGGTCCCTTCTAGTTTTACAAATAGATCTTGTTAGGGTATTAACATGGTGAAATTTCAAAGTGAATATGAACAGTAACTTCAAAAGGTAAAATCAAACAAAAGAACATACAGTCAAACACACACATATACTCAATAACCTGAGTGATGTAATCGTCCTCCTTCATCACAAAAAGCTGAATCAACCTTTTGATGTAATCATCTCCAAATTAAGCAAACCACTTCTCTGTGATTGTCCCCAAAAAACTCCAACTGTGATGCAATTATCACCTACAAATTAACTGAACCGCCATTTTGTCCTAATCATCACCCTAAGACTCCACCTATTTGATGCATTGATGCTAGCATCCAAAACACCGATCTCTGTGGTGAATTCATCCTGTACAACACTCAACTTCTACAAATCAATTATACCCCATATAACCCTTCAACACCCCGTTTCCTAAAGTCAACCCTCTATGTGCTGTAGATGTTCCATGAAAGATACTTTTCCTGCAAAATGTTGTACTCCTACACAAAAGCTTCAACAATATCTGATGCAATCGTCTCTAAATCGACTGACTCTACTCAACCTCATTTTCGATGCAATCCCTCTCTAAGTAACTTGTGCAATGCAATCTTCCTCCAGTACAACATTCAGCCACCTCATTGATGCAGTCATTCCCCTCTCCCAAAAGACCTTCAGCAACCTCTGATACAATTGTCTCCCAATCCACTCAACCGCGTGATACAATCCATCTCCAAGCAACTTATGCAGAGCAATTGATCTCCAGTACACCATTCAGTCATCCCCCTTAGCACTAAAACACCTTAAGCAATCTCAGATGCAATTATCTCAACCTTGTAATGCATCTCCAAAATAACTTTTGCAATACGATCATCCTCCTGTCCAGTACGTCTTTCAGTCATCTCAGTGAAGCAATCATCTGCTTCTCCAAACAATATCTTCAGCAAACTATATCTTGAAATTGGCTCCCAAATAACTGCGATCCAACTTCAAATGACTACTGCAATGCGGTTGTCCTATAGTATGTCATTAAGCCATGTCAGTGGAGCAGTCCTCCCCCTCCCAGAGAACATTCAGTAATCTTGGATGAGGTCGACTCTCAATTTACTCAACCTGATGAACCTTTAATGCAATTCATCTCTACATAACTTGTGCAATGCAATCGTCCTCCAGTACACCATTCAGCCAAGTGAAGCAGTCATCCTCATCCCCAAAAGAACCTTCAGCAATCTCTGATGCAATTGTCTCCCAATTATCTCCACCACAGGGTGCATTCCATCTCCAAGTACCTTCTTCAGTACACTATTCAGTCATCCCCCTCTCACCACCAAAAAACCTTCAGCAATCTTTGATGCAACTATCTCTTGAATAGCTCAACCTTGTGATGGACTCCTTCTCTAATATTTATATTTAGACCTAGACTTTTTACCATTATCGTTCAATTACTATCCATGCCTGTATTGCCTATCCTCTATAAATTTTCTTTCAAGTACCTCAAACGCAATAACATGTATGCTAAATACTGTCTAGATCTACAGTCAGAAGTCTCCCTACACTCCACTATAATAGTTTACTCAATAACTTCACTCATCAAATACTAAACCAGTCAATCTGATTAAACTTTCTTCTACTCATAATTTTCCCGCCGAGAATCCTCAGCCACGCTCTATGGTATCTATGCCAATCAACAATCTGCTCTAATCCTGCAGGGTGTACCTTCACTTCACCCTTCCCTCCACTAGAACAGGAAGAAGAGCACTGGTCTTTGGATTTAACTTGATGTGTTACAAAACGAATGCCGCGCCCCTAAGAACCTGCCCTGCTTCACTTGCGCCCACTAGGACAGAAAGAGCAGAACTGGTCTTAGGCTTGGACTGGATCAGAACATCAGCATTATATTTCTAAACAGTCTGCCACATCCCCAGGAACCTGCCCTGCTTCACTTTCCTCCGCTAGGACAAAAAGAGCAGCACTGGTTCTGGCCTTTGACTGGATGAGAACACACCAATAACACCATCACCATATGTTCTAAAGTGTATGCCACAGCCCTGTAAACCTGTCTTGCCTTAAGTACCTCCACTAGGACAAGAAGAACAGTATTGGTCTTTTGATTTGACTGGATGGAAAATCACATATAATATTGATATCATATACGGCATGCCTTTGCAGACTTATTCAAAATATGGGAGGAAATTCGAACCTATGTGCAGAGAATATCAAGATGGCAAAAATGAGAACCAAGAGTGAGTTATTGAGGGACAAGGTGTGACGAGAAGCAAGATTTGAGAGAATAAGAGACAAGGTATTAGAAAGAGATTTCAAGATTTTATAAAGGGAACCAACGTCTACATAATTAAATGGGAAATAAATATCATGAGCACAGGGATGTTACATAGATTAGTCCATCATAAATCAGAAAATCATGTTTGTTTGATGTGTGCCTTGACCTGCCGGCCATGTAGTGCTTACAAAAATTATGTTCAACATGAGGTAGACGCGAGTTGAAAACCAGTCCAAAATTGACCAAACAGACCAAAATTGACAAAAGCCTTTAGGAGACACAAAAGTGACAGTAGTATTTCAAATAAGACAAGTTAGATGAGCCAATGTTTCTGATATGATAAGTCACGCTAATTTGAACCATTGCAAAAGGTTCAGGAATTTTGGATGCAGATTTCATTATATTTCAAGCATTAATCATCAACTCTTAATACCCAAGTTTAATTTTCCTGAAATCATATATTTCTATAGGTTAAGAACAAGGGTGGACACCAAATAAAGACTGTCCCCCATGCTTATGCGATATTTGTCTATGCAAACGTCACACACACACATTATTTTCTGAATTTTGATGACGTCATCTGTGTGACCTCCCCGGGCTCATGAAAGCTTAACCCGATTGTTTATCCACATTTTTTTTGAAATATTGGCTTTCTTTTTGACACCTCATCTCTCAATATCTCAAATCTTGCCTCTCTTTCTCACCATCTTGGTACACCCTTCGTACAGGTTGGTTCTCACTGGGATATCTTGAATAAATGTTAAAAAATCATGCCATAATCATGTGTTCTAAACAGTCTGTTACAGGTAGATGAACCTGTCCTGCTTTATATACCTCCACTACAACAGGAAGAGCTGCACTAGTCCTTGGCTTTGACTGGAGCAGAACACACCGAAAGTAAGAGCAGTACTGACCCTAGGCCTTTACATGATAAGAACACACCCTTAAATATGGTATCATGGGTTCTAAACCGTCGCCCACAGCCATATAATCCTGTCCTGTTTAGGGTTGCATACCGTTAACACAAAACGGTACGATACTGGTACCGGTACTGGCGAAACGGTACCAGTGGTATCGGTATCGTTAACAGTGAAACGGTACCTCTGATCTCCGTGGCTTCATTGGCTTTGTTACGAGTTTCTATCGCTAACATGTGTGGTTCTATGCCTCAATACTTTGACAAAAATTGGATCAGTAGAATTGGGGAACAGAACCAACAATGGCGACGGACATTGACGAAGTTAATTGAAGCAAATGAGCGCCACAACGATCTATCGTATTTCCCGCCGAATGCAATTCGAGACAGCATGGGTTTTTCACGCTGTCTGGAACTGTTTCGGCGGGAATCAGGACATGATGCATCATAAGATTAGCCTTGCGTGGTAGCGCTAGTGAGTAACAAATTGTTTTATTTGTTGAAACGAAACAGTAGTGGAAAACGAAACGGTGCCTTTAAGTACCGGTTCTCAATGAAACGGTAAAGTAAACAAAATCTTGAAACAAATCTTGGTTCCTATCGGTACAGGAGTACAGGTATGCAACCCTAGTCCTGTTACACTTACCTTTACTAGGACATGTTAAGCAGCACTGATCAGTGATTTTGACTGGATTAGCACACACCCAATATTCGGGCCACTCTTGCTCTGGACATTTTGCCAGAAGGGCTGACAAGCTTCCTGCTTCACACGTCATTGCCAAGCATGGGTCAGATGTTGGAATCCTTCCTTCTGGATACTGAGATCCTTCATATAAGCAGGAACCTGGAACCAAGTAAAATGTACAATACTGCTAATGTTTTTCATTACAGCCATTTTTGTGTTAGCTATAGTGCAATAGCATTTCCATCGCAATGTGACTTATGCGCTGATTGACCAAAATAGTCAGACAGTGCGTGGACACTAAAGACATGGACTTTTTTCAACTTATATGCGTTTAAGGCTTAACAGTGTCTCTAATATTAAGTAATGAATTTTCCTTTAAGAGGAAGTTGAGTCAGAATTAAATATTTTTACAATGAGCATTTATATAACTAGATTTGTTGTTTGAATAAATGATAATTAGAAAGTATTTTCAAGTTATCCAATCAGGCTAAGTGATGCCTTTATCTCCTACCTGGAGGGCATGCTGGACAAGGTGGTGGACAAACTGGAAACTCCTTTGTATATTGAAGGAAATCCTCTTTAGGAAAACAGTCCTGTGGTGGACATGGAGGTAAAGTTATTGTGGAACATTGTGACAGCTGTCCTGAGTTACACTTGCACATCTTTGTACAGTCACCATTGGGTAGGGAATCACCATCTTGGAAAGTGATTTCACCCATTTTGCATTCTAAAACAAAAGGATGTTGCTTTAAAAGGAGCCCATTCGTGTCCAATCATTTTGAGGATGTTGATGATCATAATTGCTAAAAGCTCACAGCAACAAAATGTAGCAGCAGTATAGCCATATATGTATGGATTATACTTATAAGTATGCTCACATGAACAACTGGCTTATTTGGCCGTTACCAAAGAGATTGTGTACAGTTTTAGATGTATCATTTATCCAATAGACAGGTTTGATTTGTTTCCACATGGCCAAATGTTAATATCTAGTAAAATTGCTAATGCTTTATAATTTTAGGGTATAACACACTGCTTTTTAACCAGCTAAAGTTATGTATACCCCAATATGTGCTTGGTATGAAGTTGTTTAAGTAGTAATATGACCACTACAATTCTAAAGAAGACATCTATCTGAACTAGAGATCAGCATTTAAGATAGATATGATAATAATTTAACAGATTAACCTTAAATTTTCTCTTACCTCCACTAGGACAGGAAGAACAGCACTGTCCTGGCTTTTTGACGGGATTAGCACACACCCATAAGTGAGGCATCATGTCTTCAATACAGTCAGCTACAATGGTCATCGCCTGTCCCTGATGGCACTGGATCATCTCACATGGGTTAGATGTTGGAATATCTCCCTCTGGATATTGAGTCCCTTCATACAAGCAGGAGCCTGGAATCAAATATGATTTAGACTGACCAGTTTCTATCATTGAGTAATAAATGTACCAGTAAAAAGCAGTTAAACCAAAGTCAAATATAGGTATTCTGAAAAGCCCTTGATATGAAATAGATTTATCCCTGGTGAGAGAAATGATAATTAAAAGTTACTCGCAAAACATCTAAAGAAACTGAGGGATGCCTTGATTTCCTACCTGGAGGGCATGCTGGACAAGGTGGTGGACAACCTGGAAACTCCTTTGTATATGGAAGGTAATCCTTACGAGGAAAACAAATATAATATAAAAGCTATTATGATTTCAAAAGAAGACAGATGACGAAACAGTGTCCTACCTGGAGGGCATGGCGGACAAGGTGGTGGACAACCTGGAATCACGTGGACGATATCTTCTTCAGGAATACAACCTTGTGGCGGACAGGCATATACAGGTCTTGGAGAACATTCTGAGAGCATTCCAGAGTCACACTTGCACATCTTTGTACAGTCACCATTTGGTAAGGAATCACCATCTTGGAAAATGATTCCACCCATGCTGCATTCTAAAAAAAAAATGTTTGTTTTTTAAAAGATGTTCGGTGTGTGTCCACGTGGCCGTATGTTAATATTTAGGATTATTGCTGATATTCTATTATGTCAAGGTCTCTAAGACTGCCTGAATGTACCATCTAAACAAGGTAATACCAAAAATGTGTTTGATATGAGTTTGTTTAAGTAGAAATACAAATACTGCCATTGTTAAGAAGACATTCAAATGTACTGTAGACTTGCATTTTAACCATCCTGTAGATAGATGAAATAAGAGCATACCTAGTTTATCTTTACTTTTCTCTTACCTCCACTAGGACAGGAAGAACAGCACTGGTGTGACTCTTTGACAGGATTAGCACACACCCATAAGTGAGGCACCATATGTTCAGCACAGTCAACAACCATTGTTTGCACCTGCCCACCAAGACATTGGATCATCTCACATGGGGTTGAACCTGGAATGTTAGCTCCCTCCTGATACACCACTCCTTGGTACACGCAGGATCCTACAATGTCCAATTAGAGATGTGCTCTGTTTATACCCATCTAACAAATAGATTACCCATCGGTACCTGACCATTAGGTGCTGCTAATTGAAAAGCCTATACTGTGTGTGGTGATAGAGATAGGGAATAATTTTGTTGTGAAAAAAATACCAAATTTGAATATTACAAATCTGTTGAATTCAATAGATGACTGCTTTAGCAGCAAACTATATTGTAGTGTAGCCAAAGTTTACATTTACTATTTAGGTTTTAATTCAACTCTTTTAAATTGTAAAATGTGTTAGCAAGCTACACTCACAATCAAATAGTTCTGAGTATATTGCTTTGAGCAGTGAGTATATTGCTTTGAGCAGTCTTAGCCTTTGAGGACATGAAGAACAGTCCCACTGAATATTCGACCTTTTTTACCCTTTTCAGTTATTTAATGAATACATCTGTAGTCTCCTTTTTGTGTAATAGCCCTAGGTGCAAGAAGCAAGTACAAATGTCCCACTGTGGATGTTTTCCTAGATGTGAAATTTACCTAACAGGCGACTAAAAGAAGGGCGCAGAAGTTGGTACATAAAAATATTTGTCAATGGGCGAGTTGCACATGGGTATATAGTCACATCATATGTTAATGTTAAAGAGTAATTTAGAGGATTGAATATCATTTGATTAACTGCGGTTAATCAACTTACTACTTAGCAGCAGCTTACATACCATAGCTGAGGATGTGTACAGAATATAAATGATTTACTATTGTTTGATTGAGTGATGGCAGAACAATAATTTCTGCAAAAAAATCTATGAACGACGGATAAAGTACCAGAAAGCCATTAAATATGTTATAACATCCTGCCTAAATGACTGGTAGTCATACTAGTTGACATTATAAATTAGATGTTACAATAAGCATTTAAATAACTAGATCTGTTGTTTGAATAAATGATAATTAGAAAGTATTTTCAAGTTATCCAATCAGGCTAAGTGATGCCTTTATCTCCTACCTGGAGGGCATGCTGGACAAGGTGGTGGACAACCTGGAAACTCCTTTGTATATTGAGGGTAATCCTCTTCACGAAAACAGTCCTGTGGTGGACATGGAGGTAAAGTTATCGTGGAACATTCTGACAGCTGCCCTGAGTTACACTTGCACAGCTTTGTACAGTCACCATTGGGTAGGGAATCACCATCTTGGAAAGTGATTTCACCCATTTTGCATTCTAAAACAAAAGTATGTTGCTTTAAAAAAAGCCCATTCATGTCCAATCATTTTGAGGACATTGATGATCATAAACAGCTAAAAGCTTACAGCAACAAAATGTAGCAGCAGTATAGCCATATATGTATGGATTATACTTATAAGTATGCTATCACATGAACAACTGGCTTATTTGGTCATTACCAAGGAGATTGTGTACAGTTTTAGATGTATCATTATCAAATAGACAGGTTTAATTTGTTTCCACATGGCCAAATGTTAACATCTAGTAAAATTGCTAATGCTTCATAATTATAGGGTATAGCACACTGCTTTATAATCAGCTAAAGTAATGTATACCCCAATATGTGCTTGATATGAAGTTGTTTAAGTAGTAATATGACCACTACAATTCTAAAGAAGACATCTAACTGAACTAAAGATTAGCATTTTAGATAGATGTGATAATAATTTAACCAATTAACCTTAAGTTTTCCATTACCTCCACTAGGACAGGAAGAACAGCACTGTCCTGGCTTTTTGAAGGGATTAGCACACACCCATAAGTGAGGCATCATGTCTTCAATACAGTCAGCTACAATGGTCATCGCCTGCCCCTGATGGCACTGGATCATCTCACATGGATTAGATGTTGGAATATCTCCCTCTGGATATTGAGTTCCTTCATACAAGCAGGAGCCTGGAATCAAATATGATTTAGACTGACCAGTTTCTATCATTGAGTAATAAATGTACAGGTAAGAAGCAGGTAAACCAAAGTCAAATATAGGTATTCTGAAAAGCCCTTGATATGAAATAGATTTATTCCTGGTGAGGGAAAGGATGATTAAAAGTTACTTGCAAAACATCTGATGAAACTAAGGGATGCCTTGATTTCCTACCTGGAGGGCATGCTGGACAAGGTGGTGGACAAACTGGAAACATCTGTGTAAACTGAAGAAGATCTTCTTCGGGAAAACAGCCCTGTGGTGGACATACAGGTAGAGTTATTGGAGAACATTCTGAGAGCATTCCAGAGTCACACTTGCACATCTTTGTACAGTCACCATTTGGTAGGGAATCACCATCTTGGAAAATGATTCCACCCATGATGCATTCTAAAAAAAAAAGGATATTTGTTTTTTAAAAAGATGTTTGGTGTGTGTCCACATGGCCGTATGTTAATATTTAGGATTATTGCTGATATTCTATTATGTCAAGGTCTCTAAGACTGCTGAAATGTACCATCTAAACAAGGTAATCCCAAAAATGTGTTTGATATGAGTTTGTTTAAGTAGTAATATGAATACTGCCATTGTTAAGAAGACATTCAAATGTACTGTAGACTTGCATTTTAACCAGCCTGTAGATAGATTAAGAGTATACATAGTTTATCCTTTCTTTTCTCTTACCTCCACTAGGACAGGAAGAACAGCACTGATCTGACTCTTTGACAGGATTAGCACACACCCATAAGTGAGGTACCATATGTTCAGCACAGTCAACAACCATTGTTTGCACCTGCCCACCAAGACATTGGATCACCTCACATGGGGTTGAACCTGGAATGTTAGCTCCCTCCTGATACGCCACCCCTTGGTACACACAGGATCCTACAATGTCCAATTAGAGATGTGCTCTGTTTATACCCATCTAACTAATAGATTACCCATCGGTACTTGACTAATAGGTCCTGCTAATTGAAAAGCCTATGCTGTGTATGGTGGTATAGATAGTGAGTAATTTTGCTGTGAAAAAAATACCAAATTTCATCATTACTAATCTGTTGAATTCAATAGATGACTGCTTTAGCAGCAAAATATATTGTAGTATGGGCAAAGTTTACATTAACTATTTAGACTCTTTTAAAGTGTAAAATGTGTTAGCAAGCTGCACTCACACTCAAATAGTTCTAAGTATATTGCTTTGAACAGTTTAAGTCTTTGAGTACGCAAAGAATAGTCCCACTGAATATTCGACCTTTTTTACCTTTTTAAGTTATTTAACGAATACATCTGTAGTCTCTTTTTTCTGGAATAGCTCTAAGTGCAAGAAGCAAGTACAAATGTCCCACTGTGGATGTTTTTCTAGGTGTGGAATTTACCTAACAGGCGACCAAAAGAAGGGCGTAGAAGTTGGTACGTAGAAATTTTTGTCAATGGGCGAGTTGCACATGTTAATGCTAAAGAGTAATTTAGAGGATTGTATATCATTTGATTAGGAACATATTCTAAACTGCCGTTCATCAACTTACTACTTAGCAACAGTCTGATTGATTGAGTGATGGCAGAACAATAATTTCTGCAAAAGAATCAATGAAGCGACGGACAAAGTACCAGAAAGCCATTAAATATATTGTAACATCCTGGCTAAATGACTGGTAGTCATACTAGTTGACATTTCAAAGTCTGTATTCCCTAGGTCTCTGTCAGTCTGGGCAAAACAGGAATACTGTTTAGGGGTCAGTAAATGTGTGGAGGTCCGTTTCAACAGAATGGTAACTCTACCTCATCATAAAAAGTGACCATTCATAGCTAGGAAATCAATAATTGGAATTATAATGGATCGCTTCTCAAAGCCCTCAGAGCCTATATACAAAAGTTTAGGATAGCCTGAATATACATTGATTTTCACTGTGCAATATTACTATTCTTTGCAAAAGCAACAGCTGCTGACAACTTCCATTTTCCTACCAGTATTCCATGGTCTCGTTATTATCATAGTCCGATTTTCATACATTGCCTCCCTGATGATTACAAACGCCAAGACTTAACTCCATTAATGTCTGAAAGACCTTATGCATTATTCGTTTCCCAGAGCAGTTTGAAATATTGAAATATAAGTTGTTAAAACAAGCATAGCCTTAAATCCTAAATTTCGTGGTTCGGGTTGTCACACTTTCTGCCAAGCCAGTCAAAAGCTGAACACAAGGCCTCATGCAGAGGAGCGACATGACAATATGTGCGCACTGACCTAGGTTAATAGAATATTGAAACTTTGTTCTGTTGGTAGTGTGTAAGTGTTCTAATTAACACTGGGTACATTCATGTCGTTTTCACGGTGACTACCCTGTACACGTGGCATGTGGGTATGAGTTTTATCAAACATTGGATACATTCATGTCTGTATCACAATGTCTACTCTGTGTGACATGTGTGTATGTGTTCCAACGAACATTGGATACATTCCTCTCTGTATGGCGATGTCTACTTGTTGTGGCAAGTATGTACTTATAAATAATGGATTCATTCATGTCAGTGTGACGATGTCTACTCTGTGTGTCATGTGTTCTACAATCAGATATGTTTGACTACGTCTTCTCTGTGTGGCGTGTGTGTATTCTATTGAACGTTGGATATATTCATGTCTGTATGACGATGTCTACTCTGTGTGGTATGTGTGTAAGTGTTCCAATAAACATTGGATACATTCATCTCTGTGTGGCAATGTCTACTCTGTGTGGCATGTGTGTAAGTGTTCTAATAAACATTGGATACATTCATCTCTGTGTGGCGCTGTATGCACTGTGGTTTGTGTAACTGTGTTCTAATAAACATTGAATACATTCATCTATGTGTGGCGCTGTCTACTTTGTGTGGCATGTGTGTAAGTGTTCTAATAAAATTGGATACATTCACCTCTGTGTAACGAGGCCTGTTCTATGTGGTATGTGTGTATTGTAAAAAATATTTGGAATTTCGAGTTTTCGTCACTTATTCTGCCATATTGTGGCTAATTCGTGACTAGTCAGTTGTAACTGGTGGTGGAAACCGGAGTACCTGGCGAAAAACACCGTCTAATCCCCAAGTCAGAGGTAGCTTTCTCATATGCCCTGGTCGTAATTCGAACCCAGGCAGTGGTGAGAGACAGCTAGCAGTCAGTGGCAAAGCCTTCGACCACACGGCCATCAGGACAGGCCCACAAATATTGGATACATCCATGCCTGTATCCCAGGTCTACTCTCTGTTGTATGTGTATATGTGTTCTAAGGAACATTGGATACATTCAGCTCTGTATGATGATGTCTACTCTATGTGGTATGTGTGTATGTATTCTAAGGAGCATTGAACACATTCATGTCTGTATAATGTCTACTCTGTGTGGTATGTGTGTGTGTGTGTGGGTTCTAAGGAACATTGTATACATTCAGCTATGTATGATGATGTCTACTCTGTGTGGTATGTGTGTGTATGTTCTAAGGAATATTGTATACATTCAGCTCTGTATGATGATGTCTACTCTGTGTGGTATGTGTGTGTGTTCTAAGGAACATTGCATACATTCAGCTCTGTATGATGATGTCTACTCTGTGTGGTATGTGTGTGTATGTTCTAAGGAATATTGTATACATTCAGCTCTGTATGATGATGTCTACTCTGTGTGGTATGTGTGTAAGTGTTCTAATAAACATTTGATATATACATCTCTGTGTGGCCATGTCTAAACTGTGGTTTGTCTGACTGTATTCTAACGAACATTGGATACATTCATCTATGTGTGGCGCTGTCTACACTGTGGTTTGCGTAACTGTGTTCTAAGTAACATTAGAAACATCCATCTCTGTATGAAGATGAATGTGTGTATGTGTTCTAAGGAACATTGAACATATCCATTTCTGTATAATGTCTACTCTGTGTGGTATGTGTGTATGTTCTAAGGAACATTGGATACATTCAGCTCTGTATGATGATGTCTACTCTGTGTTGTATGTGTGTGTATGTTCTAAGGAATATTTTATACATTCAGCTCTGTATGATGATGTCTACTCTGTGTTGTATGTGTGTGTATGTTCTAAGGAATATTGTATACATTCAGCTCTGTATCATGATGTCTACTTTGTGTGGTATGTGTGTAAGTGTTCTAATAAACATTTGATATATACATCTCTGTGTGGCCATGTCTAAACTGTGGTTTGTGTGACTGTTTTCTAACGAACATTGGATACATTCATCTATGTGTGGCACTGTATGCTCTGTGGTTTGTGTAACTGTGTTCTAACGAACATTGGATACATTCATCTATGTGTGGCACTGTATGCTCTGTGGTTTGTGTAACTGTGTTCTAACGAACATTGGATACATTCATCTATGTGTGGCGCTGTATGCTCTGTGGTTTGTGTAACTGTGTTCTAAGTTACATTAGAAACATCCATCTCTGTATGAAGATGAATGTGTGTATGTGTTCTAAGGAACATTGAACATATCCATGTCTGTATAATGTCTACTCTGTCTGGTATGTGTGTATTACAGCATGCCATTTGTACATTTTTTCAGAAAATGTGCAGGAGAACCAGATGTGGGGGAAAGAACGATGTCGCCATTAAGGAAAGACCTGTCTCAAATTAGAAGGTTTGAGTCCTGATTGCTCTTTGGGGAACTGCAGTTTTGTAGGACTGATTGTCTGTGCTCCTGGATTTAAAAAGGGTTTATGACTTTTTCAAATTTTCCGAGGCGAGGTAAAATTACTCAATATGACATTTTTGATGAAAGTATTTTCTGATACTGTGCTACTTAGTGGAAGCATTCTCCAGAAGTAGATATTCTGTAGCTCCGTAGCATGTTCTTTTTGCCTTTTTTTTAAGTATTCTAGCCACGTTTGCATGTTTCTATTTTATGAATTATCTTTATAATTTCAATACTAATCTAAGTATGGATAGTATTTTCGAAAAATACAGTTTAGGAGTGATCTTTTCTTTTCAAAATTAACATGTCAGTTTAGAAACCGACTACCTTAAACAGGGGATTAGTTAGGAATTAGATAGTGGAATCCTCGTTTACCCGAGCTGGAATGTTATTAGAAAGCTTGGTGAGCGAGCTCTTAGCGGCATGGGGTTCTCAAAACCTCAGGGCTCTATAGAGACTCTAAAAATGCATTTTCAGGCATTTTCAAGCACTTGAAAATAAGAATTAATCCAAGAAAGTTATATATTTCTTCATTTTTATGGACATTTTTGTTTTCTGTACATCCCCCAGGATATTGAATAATTGATGAAAAAACTGAGGAACCATACATGGTGATTTCAAACAGATCTATCATCAACAAATACTAACAAAGTTCAATCAATTTTCTAAAAATGTGTAAGAAGATCATTCCGGAGGGAAGGCATCTCGTCCCTATTTATTCTTTATCCTTTCCAATTTCATGACCTTTTCTTTATTTTTTGACGAAATTGAGTTTAAACATCATATCAAAACAGTTATCGCCCTGTCTCCAGGTTAACATGACCGGCGTTGTTAGGAAAACAAAGAAAAGAGTTTTCAGTTGGACGTAGGACCAGGAGAGGGAGGTTGTGAGGACAATTATGATTTTCATGACATTTGGCAGTTCCATAAATATCGCTATGCAGAAAACAATGTAGAGAGAGAGAGAGAGAGAGAGAGAGAGACGTTGGTAAATACTTACCACTTACAGCATTCTGCAATGCTGAAAACATTATCACATACTGTAGAAGCACTACTGGATTCACCAAGAGATGCATCGTCGAACACCAAGAAGCGCTGGCAGTGATGGGAACAGATCTTCTATCAGCCTGCGCTCAGTTCTGGCGTGGCCAGGTCTGCTGTGTACGTTTTGGTCTATCGTTATGCGTCATTGGAGCTTACGTCAGCGTATCGTACGATGGCGCAAATATGACATTCTAAATACTCACGCTTAGAGCTCGCACACGAATGAAGTAATTTGAAGAGGAGTAAAGTCGAAAATAGTATTGGGAACTGTTTCGCAGACTCGACAAACTACTCGCTATGGCATGCCGAAAGAATATTAATTCAATTCACAAAATATCATGCAACTTTCAAAATATCGTTCCACTTTGTTAAATATATCGTGGAACTTTCAAAATTTGGTGCAACTTTTAGAAATATATTATGCAACTCAGGAAGGTGTACATTTTTGGGGAACATGTATATATAATGACCTTATCGAAGGCATGGGTGTTGTGCCAGGTTGTACACCTTTAGTGGGGAGGGTCAGTGGTAAATGAGAAAACCTACTGGGTAGAGGGAGTCTAATAGAGTCATTTGGTGGACACTGAGTCATTGAGTTAAACCTTATGCTGCTGGTGGATAATTTGACCAATGCAAAATAATTTTAGAGAACCTAAAGAATGACTGAAACCCTAGCACATGTGTACTCATCTGTTGAGTACTCAGTGGGAGCTATCCAATGAATACCAACATGACAGGGTCTGGATGGTTTTCAAAAATCTTTTCATCCTTGTGATTTGGACCTCAGTATTACAAGGTTTAACCTGCCCCTCACTGGACCTCCCACCTTTAAATATATGGAGGTCTATTTAGTTGATCATTGTCATCCAGATTTCAACCCTTCAAACTTTTATGAATGCAGATCAATTGAGATGGTCAAGTTGGTGAAAGTTGCAAAATATATCTAACAAAGCTGAACAACACTTTGAAAGTTGTATAATATTTTGTGAAGTTGAATTTATATCATGTTGGCATGCCATACTTTGCGACGTGCACTACCAGCAATGGCGGTGGCTTATGGGGATATTTTGATGATTATAGTATCATTTTGAGATGTATTTTAATGTTTGTAAGTCAAACCCCTTTTCCCCTTAATAGGACAAAATGTGTGATGTCTATGCCATCACTCAGCAGATTACGGTAGAAGCCTACCCCGTGCCCTGGTCATTCTTGAAATTTGAATATCAGAAAAAAGTTAAAAGACAACAACGGCACTTATACCATATCTGCATGTCTTTGGTTTTTGAGCAAAATATCATTGCCAGACTGTATCATCTGATCGTTCATGTGTTTGACTAGGTCCAAGATCCTACCTCCACCGAGGATCTGCACGATGACTATTTAGGTAATATATTTGAAAGTTCCTGTAAACCTCAAAAATGTTGATGTTCAGGTCGTGTCATAGTTCAGCGTGCCTGTGATATTACCATAGACCTGGAAGGGGTTCATGTCTGTCATATTCCAAAACACTGGCACCAAACACCGTATCTTTGTTCACTCTCAGTCAAAAAAATGAGATGAAAATGATGGTCGTTATAATGTTCTAGGTTGAAGCATGTGCATGCTATAAGCAGACAGATGTGTCGTTCGGTACCATTTTTAGGAGGAAATACCAATAACTTTCATCGTTGATGTGCAATAACTTTCATTACACATTCCTCCAATGGATTGTCACAAGATTGTGATTTATGATGAAATAAGTATTACTGTTTGTCTAACCATAAAATTGTAAATAGACAAGATTGAAATATTAATAGTTCTGACAATTCAACCCCTTTCAAACAAAAAGGTCATCTGTGGTGTTGGACGGTGGAACAGGGGTGGGGACAGACAATGAGCAGGAACGGTATCTGTGTGTGTGGGGGGTCTGGGAGGACTGGGAGGGGCCGACCTGGAGCAGGAAGGGTATCTATGTGTGTAGGACGGAGAGGACAGGGGAGGGGACTGACCTGATGCTGGAAGGGTGTCTATGTGTGTAGGACGGAGAGGACAGGGGAGGGGACTGACCTGATGCTGGAAGGGTGTCTATGCGTGTAGGACGGAGAGGACAGGGGAGGGGACAGACCTGATGCTGGAAGGGTCTCTATGTGTGTAGGACGGGGAGGACAGGGGAGGGGACTGACCTGATGCTGGAAGGGTGTCTATGTGTGCAGGACGCGAGGACAGGGGAGGGGACTGACCTGATGCAGGAAGGGTGTCTGTGTGTGTAGGACGGAGAGGACAGGGGAGGGGACTGACCTGATGCTGGAAGGGTCTCTATGTGAGTAGGACGGGAGGACAGGGGAGGGGACTGACCTGATGCTGGAAGGGTCTCTATGTGAGTAGGACGGGAGGACAGGGGAGGGGACTGACCTGATGCTGGAAGGGTCTCTATGTGTGTAGGACGGAGAGGACAGGGGAGGGGACTGACCTGATGCTGGAAGGGTCTCTATGTGAGTAGGACGGGAGGACAGGGGAGGGGACTGACCTGATGCTGGAAGGGTCTCTATGTGTGTAGGACGGAGAGGACAGGGGAGGGGACAGACCTGATGCAGGAAGGGTGTCTATGTGTGTAGGACGGGGAGGACAGGGGAGGGGACTGACCTGATGCTGGAAGGGTGTCTATGCGTGTAGGACGGAGAGGACAGGGGAGGGGACTGACCTGATGCTGGAAGGGTGTCTATGTGTGTAGGACGGAGAGGACAGGGGAGGGGACTGACCTGATGCTGGAAGGGTGTCTATGCGTGTAGGACGGAGAGGACAGGGGAGGGGACTGACCTGATGCTGGAAGGGTGTCTATGTGTGTAGAACGGAGAGGACAGGGGAGGGGACTGACCTGATGCAGGAAGGGTATCTGTGTGTGTAGGACGGGAGGACAGGGGAGGGGACTGACCTGATGCTGGAAGGGTATCTGTGTGTGTAGGACGGAGAGGACAGGGGAGGGGACTGACCTGATGCTGGAAGGGTGTCTATGTGTGTAGGACGCGAGGACAGGGGAGGGGACTGACCTGATGCTGGAAGGGTATCTGTGTGTGTAGGACGGAGAGGACAGGGGAGGGGACTGACCTGATGCAGGAAGGGTGTCTATGTGTGTAGGACGCGAGGACAGGGGAGGGGACTGACCTGATGCAGGAAGGGTGTCTATGTGTGTAGGACGGGGAGGACAGGGGAGGGGACTGACCTGATGCTGGAAGGGTATCTGTGTGTGTAGGACGGAGAGGACAGGGGAGGGGACAGACTTGATGCTGGAAGGGTGTCTATGTGTGTAGGACGGGAGGACAGGGGAGGGGACTGACCTGATGCTGGAAGGGTGTCTATGTGTGTAGGATGGAGAGGACAGGGGAGGGGACAGACCTGATGCTGGAAGGGTGTCTATGTGTGTAGGACGGGAGGACAGGGGAGGGGACTGACCTGATGCAGGAAGGGTGTCTATGTGTGTAGGACGGGAGGACAGGGGAGGGGACTGACCTGATGCAGGAAGGGTGTCTATGTGTGTAGGACTGAGAGGACAGGGGAGGGGACAGACCTGATGCTGGAAGGGTGTCTATGTGTGTAGGACGGAGAGGACAGGGGAGGGGACTGACCTGATGCAGGAAGGGTGTCTATGTGTGTAGGACGGAGAGGACAGGGGAGGGGACTGACCTGATGCTGGAAGGGTGTCTATGTGTGTAGGACGGAGAGGACAGGGGAGGGGACTGACCTGATGCAGGAAGGGTGTCTATGTGTGTAGGACTGAGAGGACAGGGGAGGGGACAGACCTGATGCTGGAAGGGTCTCTATGTGAGTAGGACGGGGAGGACAGGGGAGGGGACAGACCTGATGCTGGAAGGGTGTCTATGTGTGTAGGACGGGGAGGACAGGGGAGGGGACTGACCTGATGCTGGAAGGGTGTCTATGTGTGTAGGACGGGGAGGACAGGGGAGGGGACTGACCTGATGCAGGAAGGGTGTCTATGTGTGTAGGACGAGAGGACAGGGGAGGGGACTGACCTGATGCAGGAAGGGTGTCTATGTGTGTAGGACTGAGAGGACAGGGGAGGGGACTGACCTGATGCTGGAAGGGTGTCTATGTGTGCAGGACGCGAGGACAGGGGAGGGGACTGACCTGATGCAGGAAGGGTGTCTATGTGTGTAGGACGGGGAGGACAGGGGAGGGGACTGACCTGATGCTGGAAGGGTATCTGTGTGTGTAGGACGGAGAGGACAGGGGAGGGGACTGACCTGATGCAGGAAGGGTGTCTATGTGTGTAGGACGGGGAGGACAGGGGAGGGGACTGACCTGATGCTGGAAGGGTGTCTATGTGTGCAGGACGCGAGGACAGGGGAGGGGACTGACCTGATGCAGGAAGGGTGTCTATGTGTGTAGGACGCGAGGACAAGGGAGGGGACTGACCTGATGCTGGAAGGGTGTCTATGTGTGCAGGACGCGAGGACAGGGGAGGGGACTGACCTGATGCTGGAAGGGTGTCTATGTGTGTAGGATGGAGAGGACAGGGGAGGGGACTGACCTGATGCAGGAAGGGTGTCTATGTGTGCAGGACGCGAGGACAGGGGAGGGGACTGACCTGATGCTGGAAGGGTGTCTATGTGTGTAGGATGGAGAGGACAGGGGAGGGGACTGACCTGATGCTGGAAGGGTGTCTATGTGTGTAGGATGGAGAGGACAGGGGAGGGGACTGACCTGATGCAGGAAGGGTGTCTATGTGTGTAGAACGGGGAGGACAGGGGAGGGGACTGACCTGATGCTGGAAGGGTGTCTATGTGTGCAGGACGCGAGGACAGGGGAGGGGACTGACCTGATGCAGGAAGGGTATCTATGTGTGTAGGACGGAGAGGACAGTGGAGCGGACAGACTTGATACAGGAAGGGTGTCTATGTGTGTAGGACTGAGAGGACAGGGGAGGGGACTGACCTGATGCTGGAAGGGTGTCTATGTGTGCAGGACGCGAGGACAGGGGAGGGGACTGACCTGATGCAGGAAGGGTGTCTATGTGTGTAGGACGGGGAGGACAGGGGAGGGGACTGACCTGATGCTGGAAGGGTCTCTATGTGTGTAGGACGGAGAGGACAGGAGAGGGGACTGACCTGATGCTGGAAGGGTGTCTATGTGTGTAGGACGGAGAGGGCAGGGGAGGGGACTGACCTGATGCTGGAAGGGTGTCTATGTGTGTGGGACGGAGAGGACAGGGGAGGGGACTGACCTGATGCTGGAAGGGTCTCTATGTGTGTGGGACGGAGAGGACAGGGGAGGGGACTGACCTGATGCTGGAAGGGTATCTGTGTGTGTAGGACGGAGAGGACAGGGGAGGGGACTGACCTGATGCAGGAAGGGTGTCTATGTGTGTAGGACGGGGAGGACAGGGGAGGGGACTGACCTGATGCTGGAAGGGTGTCTATGTGTGCAGGACGCGAGGACAGGGGAGGGGACTGACCTGATGCAGGAAGGGTGTCTATGTGTGTAGGACGGGGAGGACAGGGGAGGGGACTGACCTGATGCTGGAAGGGTGTCTATGCGTGTAGGACGGAGAGGACAGGGGAGGGGACTGACCTGATGCTGGAAGGGTGTCTATGTGTGTAGGACGGAGAGGACAGGGGAGGGGACTGACCTGATGCAGGAAGGGTGTCTATGTGTGTAGGACGGGGAGGACAGGGGAGGGGACTGACCTGATGCAGGAAGGGTGTCTATGTGTGTAGGACGGGGAGGACAGGGGAGGGGACTGACCTGATGCTGGAAGGGTGTCTATGCGTGTAGGACGGAGAGGACAGGGGAGGGGACTGACCTGATGCTGGAAGGGTGTCTATGTGTGTAGGACGGAGAGGACAGGGGAGGGGACTGACCTGATGCAGGAAGGGTGTCTATGTGTGTAGGACGGGGAGGACAGGGGAGGGGACTGACCTGATGCTGGAAGGGTGTCTATGTGTGTAGGACGGGGAGGACAGGGGAGGGGACTGACCTGATGCAGGAAGGGTGTCTATGTGTGTAGGACGGGGAGGACAGGGGAGGGGACTGACCTGATGCTGGAAGGGTGTCTATGTGTGTAGGACGGGAGGACAG
This sequence comes from Maea johnstoni, assembly GCA_963942565.1. Lineage (NCBI taxonomy): Eukaryota > Metazoa > Annelida > Polychaeta > Spionida > Magelonidae > Maea > Maea johnstoni. The sequence continues at coordinate 48,696,546 of OZ012689.1, read as the reverse complement.
GGGAGGGGACTGACCTGATGCTGGAAGGGTGTCTATGTGTGTAGGACGGAGAGGACAGGGGAGGGGACAGACTTGATGCAGGAAGGGTGTCTATGTGTGTAGGACGGGGAGGACAGGGGAGGGGACTGACCTGATGCTGGAAGGGTCTCTATGTGAGTAGGACGGGGAGGACAGGGGAGGGGACAGACCTGATGCTGGAAGGGTCTCTATGTGTGTAGGACGGGGAGGACAGGGGAGGGGACAGACCTGATGCTGGAAGGGTCTCTATGTGTGTAGGACGGAGAGGACAGGGGAGGGGACAGACCTGATGCTGGAAGGGTGTCTATGTGTGTAGGATGGAGAGGACAGGGGAGGGGACTGACCTGATGCAGGAAGGGTGTCTATGTGTGTAGGACGGAGAGGACAGGGGAGAGGACTGACCTGAGGCTGGAAGGGTATCTGTGTGTGTAGGACGGAGAGGACAGGGGAGAGGACTGACCTGAGGCTGGAAGGGTATCTGTGTGTGTAGGACGGAGAGGACAGGGGAGGGGACAGACCTGATGCTGGAAGGGTGTCTATGTGTGTAGGACGGGGAGGACAGGGGAGGGGACTGACCTGGTGCAGGAAGGGTGTCTATGTGTGTAGGACGGAGAGGACAGGGGAGAGGACTGACCTGATGCTGGAAGGGTGTCTATGTGTGTAGGACGGAGAGGACAGGGGAGGGGACAGACCTGATGCTGGAAGGGTGTCTATGTGAGTAGGACGGAGAGGACAGGGGAGGGGACTGACCTGATGCTGGAAGGGTGTCTATGTGTGTAGGACGGAGAGGACAGGGGAGGGGACTGACCTGATGCTGGAAGGGTGTCTATGTGTGTAGGACGGAGAGGACAGGGGAGGGGACTGACCTGATGCTGGAAGGGTGTCTATGTGTGTAGGACGGGGAGGACAGGGGAGGGGACTGACCTGATGCTGGAAGGGTGTCTATGTGTGTAGGACGGAGAGGACAGGGGAGGGGACAGACCTGATGCTGGAAGGGTGTCTATGTGTGTAGGACGGGAGGACAGGGGAGGGGACTGACCTGATGCTGGAAGGGTATCTGTGTGCTTAGGATGGGTTGACAGGGTAGATCATCATCATTAGCAAAAACCGAGAGGATGAAGACAAGGCAGCCATTAATGAGCTGAGGATAACTGCATTAGGAAAGCGGGAACCTGGGTGGTGATTTTGGAGTATAAAAGTCGGAGTGTCTATCGAAAATACTAAGTCAGGTTTACAAAATAGCATAAGGAGAAATTCAAATCAAATGGCATTAAAGACTTTCTTTCTGAAACGATTCTTTCACGCAGAAGAGTGTGAATAAAAGTATATGAATTTCATATGGATTTGGCGTATCTGCAAAAAAATGTGTTAAGGAGTTTGTATAAAACCACGCTAGATGTATATGGTGTCACCCCTGCGCTATCGTACTTTCTCTCTCTCGCCACGTTCTGTCTCCCTTGCCCGTTGTCTGTGGCCAAGCTGTCATCAACGGATGAAAGACCCTCGCGACAGCTGTCTATTCTTTAGCCTTGCACTCCCAATCTTGAATGAAAATCTATAAATCGCTATTACAAGTACTGTCAATATATCAAAATGCTTGTCTGTAACTTTTGCTCATTTGAAAAGTACGTTCGAAACGACGCGTGTTGCTATCAATCAAGCTGGTTGCAAAATATTGTTAACCACTTACAACTGGGCTTCTGACCAAAACTTCTTATTGCACGATTCGTTATGCTTAACGTAATATCTTGTATCGTGATGATCTGTCCAGAAATATTGATAGTGACAAAATATGTCATATTTCTATCTATAAGTATGGCCAAAGGCCAAGCTATCCATTGACCTCCAAATACAGCAATATCGTGGTGTGGGGGGTAATATTAGTATTGTCCTGGGACTCATACAAAAAAGACACGTGTTCTGGACGCAAATGTTCATGCAGCGCGTAGCGCCCCCAAAAAGTGAAACGGCAGCAGATGTAACTAATTGAACCTCAGAATAGCAAGTTCATAACACTAGGAAAATTGGATTGCGAAACTGGCGATGCCATAAAGTTAACGACATGTAAAGGCGTATTGATATAATCATTATTTTTTATCTATTTGAAAAGGCATTAGATTAAAAGATCAAATACAATTTTTCAGCTATGTTGGCGCTCCTTATTGGGTTCTAACGACATTCGGGTGATGTCGAGCCGTCTGGCAGTAGTTAGACAACAGGCGCCATATTTGATTTGGTTATTTACCAAAGGTGACGAAGGTAGGTCATAATCAGTTTCGGGCCGTATGTAAATGTGTGGGGTCATTGATAAAAGTGGCTTAGTGGTACATGTACCTAACAATGATCTACTACGGTTGTCAGTCACGTAAATGACAAGAATGACTCGGAATACTAGGAACGATCCCAAATAGAGTTACGGGATTTCATCAATATGGTTCTCTTTTCACCCCGTCTCACACAATAGAAGGAATAGCTTGATTGATAGCCCAGTCGACTCCCTGGTCGAATCCCGATCCTAGGATCGCGGGTTCGATTCCATCTCTCGATCGTGCAACTTATTTTCCACCCGCCCAGTGCTTCATGTGGAACTTAGAAATATTTCATACTCAAAATAACGGTGGCTTTATTTCTATTATTTTTTTTACTTAACTTTGCTAAAATGAATTGTTGGTCGAAACCGTTGATCCCAGAAAAGACGTCTGCCTGAATTGCCGGTCGCTATAAGGGCCGATGACTTTATGTTGGGCTTAGACTAAAAACAATCTTTTATCTTTGATTTATTATAATAAACATTTCCACAGTTGTGAAGTTAGGAATTTCTTCGAGAAAATATATAGTTTAATGGATGCAAGTAATGCCTAGCCTTCATATGAAAATTGAGATCTGTGAAGTTTAATGGGTGTAAGTATTAATTTATATATGTTGATGAAGGACACTTGCATGCACACTTGCTGCACATGACTTTACCTTAGATCACCAAACACAAGTGGATTCGAAACCAGCCGGTCAACATGAACATGCAAGCCTCAACTAATAGCCGCTAATAGGCCAGAAATTGGTGCTTTGGGCACCCCCAGTTGGTGGTGGAGATACGGTGTCTCAGTAATGTAATCGATGCGAGAGCCCTGATTGGTCCTTGTTCCCACGTGAGCCCGCGCTGATGGCTTATGTGGTACTCCTGACATGAGTCCAGCACTTTACTATAAGGCATTACTTTATGCAACTCCCACCCATCTACCTTCTATCTGCCCTTTCACACGTCCCCACGTGATCATCAGTGCCCTATCCATGCACCTTCCACCTGTACTTTGGGCTTGGATCCGTGCGCCCGCCACTCACTTTTTGGGCGCACGGATCCTTACTACACTGCCACTTTCTATTCCTCCTGCGGCCTTTAGCGCCTTGCCGCAACACTTGCCTTCCCCCTTCTCTGTAATTATACTGTCCTCCCAGTACCTCTTTCGACGGGGCCCTATCTGGGTTCTAATTTAAATACATATAGGATTATGTATGTATGTATGTATGTATGTATATCAGTCTGTGCGCATGCATGTATATATATTTATGTACGTATGTGTGTGTGCTTGCGCGCTTGTATGTATGTACACATGTACCTTCGTACGCATGTGTGCTTGCATGTATGTGTGGTTGTGTGTAATTCTGATTATGTATATGTCACTTGTTATTGCTAAGATATACAGTATCTAATTTATATTTTAGCATGGTAAAAACATGGCAGGTCAACTTAAATGTAATACCATATAGTTGTTTAAGGTTAAACCGTATTCTATACCCGGGTAATTCTTAAAATTTGAATATCTAAATACGGAGTTCAATGAAGACAACGGCACTTATGTTATAGTATTGATTAGACCTCATAGTTAAAGAATAATGATAAACTTATCCATGAGTGGCTATTTTGATGTGGTATGGCACTCCTAAAGGCATATCTGGCTGTGTTTCGCTTTCTAGCAAAATGTCAAGACTGACCCTTTACATGTGATCATTCATGTCTTTGGTAAGGCCCAAGGTCCTACCTCAACATGGGATCTTCACGGTGATTACTTAAAAAACATTGTTGAATGTTCCAAAGCCTCAAAATTACTTACAGCACGTGGTTTACATAGTAACTTCTAATTCTCCAGTCATGTCATTATTCAAGGTACCTTCGACCTAGAAGGGGTTCACATATGTCATATTCTAACACATTGACTTCGAAGACTATATCGTTATTTACTTTCGGCCAAAAAATGCGTTGAAAGCATTGGTCAAAAGTATCTAGCTCGAAGTTCGGATTAATAAACTAAGTCTTAACTTGAAAATTAAAGAAGTGAATAATTTGACCCAGGTGTATGGTCTCGCATTATTATATTGTATCGTCCATTGACCTAGAATACAAGCACAAATACAGTAAAGCAAGCCCGACTACACATAGAATATCCAAAAAATCCATCTCAGATTTTCAGTACACGCATTTACCCTAATCACTGTTGGACGCTCGTAGACGTTTTTGCCCATTCATGTCTGGAATGACCAGTCTGACCACTTTTAACAAAACCAGTTTTAGTATAATTTGAAGAAATACTTGGAGATGGGATGTCAATCTCACTAGAAAAAATCTGATTGAAATAACTCTCAAAGTATTGCTTAAGAATCTGTCAGGCCATAAGTTGACTGCAAACGTCAATTGGCTAATTGCGGCGGTAAAACCCCTTAGTTTTCTGGTAGGGTGGGAATAAACCAAATAATACGAGTAGGTAAGAAAATATACAAATGTGAACACTTAATCATAAAGTCTCTGACTAAATACAATTCTATAAAAAACACGTTTTCCTCTTAATGATAGCAGAGATTATGTGTTAGCTACTCATCTCTGATTGTAGATCAGAACCCAGAAGTTATTTTAAAGATATTATGTAGGTAGTCTTTTCTCTCTCTGGTTTGAGTGTTGAGAATGACACGATATTCCTTATAACGCACTTCTCATTTTGCTCTATTCAATTAATTAGAATTCTGTTCTACCTGTATATTAAAGCTTAAACTGCAGCAACTGGATTAAAGTAAACCCCCGTTGACCCATTTTGTGAAATCGATTTCAACTCCATCAACCCTTGTGGGACAGCGTCTATGCTTTGGTCGAACCTTGTAGGACAGCGTCTATGTTTCCGTCGACGCATGCAGGCAGGGGTCGAGGCCCATCGACTGCGTCTCAGATGGGTCGATGGTCATCATAGACGCTTGTCAGTCACAGTCATGGGTCTATGGCTCAAGCTCATCATTAGCGTCGACGGGTAAAAGTAAACCCTCACCGACGCTTGCAATGCATGGGTCTACGAAGTCTACGTCCTAGCAGGAAATCTGCAGTCATCGACTCTTGTTGGACAAGGGTCGTTCTACTTTGAAAACTTCCAATAAGAAATCTTCCTCACATCGAGATGAACCTTGAGATCTCTTACTAGAACAGGAAGTTCAGTGTCGCCGTGTGAGCATACATTTTTTTCAGTGTTCTGTTCTTCCCCTTATGGATGTTGTCATATTCTTACAACACTTTCTCTCTGACTTAATTAGTTATGCATCCCCTGCACACTCCTTGTTTTTTCTCTCCTGCATTGTGTATTTATTCTCGAATCCTTTATCTCAGATTTTGAAGTTTATTTCGTTGTCTAACCTTGTCATACGCGACAGGGACAACAGGTAAGGTGTTTTGTTGTTTATACCTTAGATGAAAAAATAACAAGTGGATATGAAACTAGCCGGTCAAACTGAACAGGCTAACCCCGACAAACACTATAGTATCCCAAAAGTTGTGTTATGTGCATGCTGGCGCACAGGTTTCTCTGTAATGTAAACGGTACGAGAACCCTGATTAGTGCTTGTCCCCCCATGATGTCACGCTGATGCCAGATCAGGGACCCCTGGCATGTCCAGCCCTTCACTATAGCGCATATAGTAATTGGTCATCTACGTCAGTAAATAACTCCAAGTCCAGTACTACAGGTGAAACACTTGGGTACGGTTTAATACACAAGAAATCTACAAAACTAGTGTACAAGTAGAAGCTAGCACAACACACCCATGAGGGAGAGAGAGTGAGCATGTGTAGCCTGTTCAGTCCTATATATAGAACCTGGGAAGCTCTGCCAGGTCTTACCAAACCAGTTCTGCAACTAGCAGCTATAGAAACCAAAAGGTGGCAGCACTATAAACAACTATAAACAAAAGCACTGAGAATCAGGGCAAACCAATGGCGTGACCACTTCTCTCTGTCCTCCTCCTCTCCGTCCTCCTCTGGAAACAACATACTATCCTTTTACAGACTGCACAGTGTGAAACTTAAAACAAAAATCTGAGTACAGTCTGAGTACGACTCAATATGTCAACTTAGTGTAACCAGAAATAACTCTTCCTGGAACAATGTTCACAAGTTCTGCATCACCATCTATCCAGACATTGTCTTAGCTTCCCCTCAAGAAGATGCAATACTAAGTTACAAAATCATCAAGGTACTTAGGACGGCGAGAAACACGAGTAGAACGACGTCGCACATCCGTATCAGGGGAGGGATTATCCTCTCGATCTGCATCAGGCGTGATCATGGAGTCACTATCATCAATATCAGCTCTGGAGTCCTGAACTTGATCAGGCACAGAACTAGGAGTTGTTGAACGGTCTGTATCCTCGATTACAGACACGGAATCAGGCTCTGCTATTAGAACAGGAGTTTCCGGTGGACGATGGGCAGGTAGCTCATCCGTGGAATCATGGTTATCTTCCTCATCTGAACCCATTCTCTGGTAGGAATGCTTTGAATCCAGGATAGTTGGCACTTTGAAGCATTCATTCAGACGAATCTTATAGGAAGAAGAGCGTAGTTGCGTACCTGTGAATTTCTTGATGTGACACCATGAATCACCGACAGAAACCACAAGATATCTATCTCTAGCATGGCCTTTGTGACGGTCAGCTGTAAGGTACACAAGATCCCCTATTTCCACATCAGCAGGGGGACAAGGCAGCTTGTTAGGTGCCTTGGATTTTTCACTATAGGGATGGTTCAAAAGCCTACGATGGTGCTGTTCGAGTATATTTTGACGGTCCGACACAGGCAGCTGCTCACCAGTAAACTGGTCTCTCTGTAAGAGCATCTCTCTTGCTGAGAGCCCCGTGGCTCGTATCCTTGAGTTCAGGGTAGCCGTAGCAACTGCTAAGCGTAAAGGTGTCACTGGGCCTCCACCTGGGTCCAAACGCAGGAACTCATCAATAAGCTCAGAGATAGCCTTCTCAGCAACAGGATTCTTATTGACATTTTTAGGTCTGCCAATTTCGACCGCTAGATGATGCTGACGTAGACATTCATCTTGGACTAGTGCGATGAAACCAGGAGCAGGATCAACTCTCACCACCGATGGAGGACCACCAAGCGGGCGTAGATCCATGCACAGCGATAGCAGGGCCTGACGTAGGTCTTCCTTTCTTTCACTGTCTATGAGACAGGTTGACGTGAAAGAGGTGACTGTTTCCCTCACAAGAAATATCAGCTGACGATTACGTTTGATGACATCAGCAGCGAAGGATATGCCAACGGCATACACTGGATCTTCGGTGGACTGGACAACTAGTGATTGAGGCAGCTTCCTCAGTGATGCACATGTGTGGCATTGGAGGTCTAATTGATCAAGTGCTTTGTCCATGTCAAGAGCGAAGAAATACCGACGCACCATGAGTCGAAGCTGGTGGCGCGAAGGGTGGTCAAATTTCACATGAAGAGCCATGAGGAGACCATCTATGAGCGGCCTGGGAACAACAATTGCCTCGCGGACTGGAGAGAAAGACTCTTTGTGACGCACAACAAGGAGCCCATCTGATGCAATGGTGACACTCTGCAGGTAACGTTTTATATCTCGAATGTTGGTAAGTTTCTTGGAAGGCCTGGTGCCTTGAGTAAGGTGCGCATGGACACGTCGGAGATCTGGACAGTCCCGTTGAGCGCTAATCCATGTGGCTCTGTTGGCAAAGGGTAGGCGACTGTTACCAGCAACGATATCTTGCACAGAGACCGTTGATACGACTGCACACTCTGCTTGTTGAATAAACGAGCAAATCTGGCAATTTGGGTTGTCACAATCTGGAGCGTTGCGACTACTGAAGTCCGAGGGCACATTGGCATTTCCGGCGAGATGACGAATGTCTACCTGGAAGTGACTGGCGGTAGACAAGTATGTGGACACACGAGGACTGTTAGAGAATTCGCCTCTGCACAATTTTTGAAATGCTTGGACACATGGCTTGCTGTCTGTCAAAACACATGTCTGAACAGTTGACTGGATGATGTAGGGTGCAAAATGCTTCACAGCCGCAGCTATAGCAAGGGCCTCTACCTCACACGGCAACCAATTGATTTGGTGTTTTTTCAGCTTGGCAGAGTAGAAGCCCGCAAGTTTCAGACTGTCAGATCGGGAGACATAAAGTGTAGCCCCAATTCCTCTTTGCTTCACTGATGCATCAGTTGAAATCCAAAGCTGGTCTGACGGTCTGGGTAGCACAATGGTTTTGGACGAGGATAAGGCAGACTGCGCCTGCTTGAAGGCATCCCTCATTTCATCAGACCAAACTAGCTTCTCCAGTGAGGTGCGACCAGCAACAGTATTTTCAAGGGCTGCCAGGAGCTCAGCACATCTGGGAATCACACGCGACAACACTCTGTAAGCACCAATGAAGGAGCGGAGCTCACGGACAGTGGTAGGTGGAACACAAGCGGAAAGTACGGCTATACGGTGAGGGCTAGCCTTAAGGGTCCCTTGGGTCCAAATCCACCCTAGGATTCCAGTAGACTTAGGGTTTACGATAGTCTTCTTAGTAGATAGGCGAAGACTGCACTTGTCAAGTGCCGAAAGCACACGACGCCAGTTGTGTAGGAGTTCGTCTTCTGTGTCACCACCACAGTATAGGTCGTCAGCAAGTTTGGCAACTATACCCTCCTGATGCAAGTCGCCCAAAACTCTGCACGTTAGCTCTTCAAGAGCTGTCTCACTGCCAGGCATTCCCATGGCACAACGGGCATATAGTCGTATTCCCTTGAACGGTGTCGCTACCCCACAGTATTTCATCGAAGATTTTGATACAGGAATTTGATAGAATGCACTTGTCATATCGGAGACAATGATGTAACGCCAACGACCTATTGTGCGTAGTGTAGATTCCACATCTGGCATAAGAGAAGGCTGTGGCTTGCTGTACCTTCCGACGTCTGAAAATGCGGTAACGAGTCTATATCCACCATTCGCTTTCTTGACCAGGAACGAAGGATTCAAGTACTCAACTGTAACACCAGCATCCTCTGGGCGAAGAAAGACACCCACAGATTCCAGTTCGTCAAATTTCGACTGCAGCTCTAAAAGTTTATCACGCGAGTACTGAGGGAGGCGTCCCTTTCGCTGCGGCGGCTGAACTGGACCCATATTCACAACTGCTTCCAAAGGCCCACAGGCACCATTGTAGCCTACTATGACAGGATCAAACACAGTGTCAAATTCCCGATGGAGATCTTGAAACTTGTTTCTCATGGCCGGAGAAAACTGACTATCTGGATCGAGACAGATGCTATCAGAATGGTACTTCTGCACTTGACTACTAGACCTAGGGGCTGAAGTGAAATGGGAAGCGGCAGGTCCAGGGTCAGCAGGTGAGGTCACAGGCAATATTTGACAGAAGTAGTCATTTCTTCTCAACAACTGTGGATCATCAGTGTCGTTAACAAGGCGGAGATGGCCGGCCACAGTGTGGGTTATTGTCGGCGTAGGCCACATACAGGCTGTATCATTGGAAGTCGTCAGTTTGGAATCTGATCGAGGCTCCACCGCAATAGAAATATCCTCAGATAACTCCCATGGCACTTTCAACTCGATGGACTCACCAGGCCACACAACCATTGTTGCTGGAGGCGCTCGTACAGTAGCGGTTCGCCTAACAGAGTGGACCTCTTGATGGGAAGCAGAAAGACCATAGGCTATCCTCAGATCATCCTTTAGAGATATCTCATGTTTGGCAGGGTGTATTGAGATGTCGTTGCAAACAAGAAATGGAACGCCAGCGAGAACATCGACGTCGAGATCCTCGACAACTAGAGCCTCTAAGAAGAAGGAATGACGTCCGCGTTCCAGTGTCAGTTTGACCTCACCAGTGACATTCATAGGAGTGCGACCATCAGCTTGGAGTGCAATCTGTGACGACTTGCTAACTGTGGCACCCATGTAATGAGCAGTGGACGCACGCACCATGTTAGTTTCCGAACCGGTGTCTAGAATGATTTTCAGTGGGTGATGACGATAGTAGGCATACATGTAAGGAGACTGTTTAATATTCACCCTGCGAGTACTTTGAGATGATTCGCCAGCTGTACTGGTGAATGGCTGGCATGATTCAACTTCCTTAGATTCCGGGATGGATGCGTCACACAGATCGATATCATCTAGAGCGGCGATGACCCTGGCGCGAGCCAAATAACGACGATCAGCCTCTGGCAGGAATTGGCACTTGCTCAGGAAGTGCCCATGCGGACGATTTGCCAACTTGCAAAGCGGGCATATGCGGGAAACACGACTGGGGGCAGTGCGTTGCCTGTCAGAAGGAGATCTGGACGAGAAGCCACGACCAGGAGTCGATTGAGGTGCACCTGACCGCATAATCTTAGCCTCCTCTGTAGTGCGAAGCTCCTCAAGAAGGGAATCCAACGCCAGGGATATTTCGGGCTTAATAGATGCAAGTGTTCGTGTACGGAGCTCGGTTCCATATCTCTGCTTGACTAGACGTGGTAAGTCACGGTGAATAAGATGGAGCCACTGGAGAACTACCAAATTCTCAAGCGTAGGTGACAACTCCTCATCTACTGTAGGAACTTCAGTGTGATGAGAGATTCCACCATCTGTTTTCAGTAAGCTGTCATCAATAAAAGCCATCAATCTCTGGAATAGGTCTTCGGGTCTCTCTTCCAGCTCTAGCTGAATTTGGGCATAGTCTAGAAAATGTGAGCCGGTGGCTTGAAAACCAAAATGAAGTCGAATAGCCTGCCATATACTGGTCATAGAAGTAGAATATTTGATAATTGTGTTCCTTGAGATGATAGGACAGTAATTGGCTATCTGTCCAAGCATCAGGTTGAGGTGATTCACCTTCTGCTGAGCCGTTCTTCGAAGGTTGTCGGGAATGATGTGGTCATCATCATGTAAACCTCTGAGTGGCTGGGCTGCTGTCTGTCGTAACCACGTAGCCCCATCCACAAGAAAGCAGGCAAAATTTGGATCCTGGGCCAAGAGAAACTGAAGATTCTGTTTCCAGGTTTCAAACGAAGTAAAGGTTTCTTGTTTCGTTAAGCACCACTGCTTAGGTGCCCTCATGGAGGTAGATGCCATTGTATTATTTCACTCAAATACCCAGTGCTAATCAGGCACAGTACAAGCCAGTTCACCCAACTGCAGGTAGACAGAAGCAGGGATTGGAGAAATCTAATTGTTAAAGCTCTATGTGTTGAGCAGTGAGTCCGTCTGAATTCCTGGACGCTGTCACCACGTCAGTAAATAACTCCAAGTCCAGTACTACAGGTGAAACACTTGGGTACGGTTTAATACACAAGAAATCTACAAAACTAGTGTACAAGTAGAAGCTAGCACAACACACCCATGAGGGAGAGAGAGTGAGCATGTGTAGCCTGTTCAGTCCTATATATAGAACCTGGGAAGCTCTGCCAGGTCTTACCAAACCAGTTCTGCAACTAGCAGCTATAGAAACCAAAAGGTGGCAGCACTATAAACAACTATAAACAAAAGCACTGAGAATCAGGGCAAACCAATGGCGCTAAGTTTATATCACTAACCTGGAGGGTCTCTATATTTTATCATACATAATATGGGTAAAACAATGATGCTTCTGGCCCCATACAAATGAGATTGCCGTCACACACAGTGAAGGTCGGTTTTTTTCTTGTCAAAGAACTTTTTTTAAAAAAAAGCAGTTTTAAACCCCTGTTAAAATAATAACCAACAGAAGAAATCAAATAACATATTGTAAATATTAGTTTTATTCTAAAGACACTTCCCTGTTCATACACAATTACGTTTGGTTCGGGATATATTTTTATTCATTTTTTTCATGTTTTTGCGGTGTGTTTTCTTTTTGAAATAACAGGTGTAAGTAGGGCTTCTGTGAATTGGGAAATAATAACCTGGATTGACTTTCCATATACAATGAAACAATTAGTAAAAATAAACCATGGACCCATGTACGCAATGGGTCTAAGAGGCTGTCCTTAAATGAAGAAACTTTCTCACTTTTGCTGAAACAGCACTAATACTAGTATGCGCTTCATCAGCCTGTCTTCATTCAAACATAGTTAAAGGTTTCGCCGCGTGGGCCAACCAACCTAAACGACCACGCCCTCTACCGACTTGTACAGAAACTAATGATCTTAGTGGTAAAATCTCGTCTTCTCTCCTGTTTCAAGCATCTTCTTCAAATTGTCTTTAAAACAAGGCTATATCGATGACGAGAATATGTTATAAATCTAAGATTCCATCAGTTTCCAAGCGAAAGCAACAGGGTCACCCGTGTTACAAGTGAAGTGTGGTTCAGATGAGTGTGAACTCTCGCCGTTCAGAATGTAAACACTGGCGACGGCATGCGATTTTCCCGTACTATGACGTCATTCGCTTTGATGAGAAACTACTGCCTAGCTCTGATATGTCAAATCGATTTTCATTGGTGACCAAGTGTGAAAAGTCAAAAGGGTTGTTTTGCAGATGGTGAACATTTATTCAGAAACTCGAGATGCCCTCCTGGTTGATATTACATGAATCACTCTATTTTTGTAAGTCAATCGAATTTTAAGTAACTCAAAGAAGCTGAAGCACCTGGTAATATTCTAGCCTCGTTCTGACCCCTCCGAATTTGGTCCAATCAGGCACGGCGACACAAATCCATGTAGGCAATTGGATGAACTTCTTCGTGTTTTTATTTTTATTCCGTCAAACAGGGAGTTCGATGGAAAAATCCAAATTTTACCAGACTTGATGAATTGTTACAATGAGTCATCACAATAACTACAACCACCACAACCATCATTTTAAACAAAGGTCGGAGGTAAGTGACGATTTCGCATAGTTGTGGAAAATTTCTACTGAGAATCATGCCCCTATCGACGCTTTTGTTCCCAACTACTGCACTGATCACGATCTCCATTGGTGTCATAAAAATCAAAATACAACAAATATCTCTTAAGTAGACCATCTACATGTCCGTATGGTGTGTAGTATGGAGTTGACGATGTGCACTGGTCGCTTGTCTCGTTAATTGCGCGTTAGTTGCGGGGTGATTTGCCCTAAACGTATTGTAAACACTGGCCTTTGTCTCCTGTTGAGTATATTTTGCATGGAGCAATTTCTAGGCAATCTAGATAACGAGACGTAGAAGGTTAACGAAGAAAACGAATAATCGTAGCAGTTCTGCTACTCCTGCCGACGGCGTGTATTGGTAGAACTGAGTGCAGATGGCCGATGCTCTTCAAGAGCCTTTGTTCATCACATTGCAATCGTGGAGACCATAATGTGCTTGCCCCAGAGTGCATTATCCATGGTCCCTGGCCAATCAGCTGATTTATGAGCTGAGAGTTTGGTCCATGCATTGCTGTCAATAAGTTTGCTGGTCCTGATTAATATTCCAAGATGATGCTTGTAATGTATTCGGCTTGAATAATGGACTCCTGCAGATCAAATGATTTGAATTTTTTTTCTCATAGTAATTAGTGAACAAATTATTCACAGAAATGTCAGACCACAACGATCATAAATAGGAGTAGCAGGCATTCTAGACATGTCCATAAATCCTCCTTGATTGGTTAAGCATAAGAAATTTTATTGGAATAAAAATATAGAAATTTATAATTGGTCTAACTCTCATGCTTAGCTGCAGACCATCTCACATCATAAAGAATAAGTCAGTTTTTTAATATAGTTATCAGAGACATAGAGTTCAATTCTCTGATAATATATCAATGTTCAAGTTTACTGAAATGTCATTTATCCTTTTTTTGTTCGTGTTATAATTTTTGATTGTTGTGAATCTCAGGTTTCAAACACAATCCTGCACTGCTACATAATTATTTTTTTAAAAATATTTTAGCATGTTGACAAAGTAATATACAATGAGACATTATTTTCCCACACATAGTGAGTAGTGCATAACATGGACTATTAGTTTTCTAACAATATTCGTTACGGTTGTTAGAAGCTGGCCTCTGCTGCACATTATAGACAATCCTCTTTTAGGCAGAGGCTCGTTTTCCTATGAACCCAAACATTGACCTGGTTTAAGTTAGGAGTGTGATCGGTATCCAAGGTTCGGAATCGGTAAAAAAAATTCTGATTCTTTCCGATTCCGATTCCTACCGACGTATATAGAGGGAAGAATCATAGCATTTAGGTTTGAAAGTGTATCAGATGCTACACTGTTTTAACATTCCCATGCTAATAATTTCATTTTAAGGTAGTAGATTAGATTACCTGGCGCACTGAGCTACTGACTGGCGTTGTCTAGGTACATTGTCATCTTATTGCATTGCAATAATATGACAAAGTAAGCGTCAATTAGTATCAACATTTTACCGATTCCAGAATCGGAATGATCGCTACCGGGTATGTGATTTTATAGTGATCTTTTCCATGGGATCGTCGATACCATCCGATTCCTTGGTATCGATTACACTCCTAGTTTAAGTATTCCCTTGTTATCCAAGCAATTTGAAAATGATTCAATTTAAGCTATCTGATGGCTGAATACTAACTGACAACTGGATAAGAATGTGAATGAATCAAAGAACATTTCCTTGGGAAGCCCTTTTATTGCATGGACAAGCCTAAGGTTACTTTGGTCATAGGCATCCTATATCAATATTGAAATATATTGCAGCAAATAAATTTTGAGTAGTTATAAATTGAATGAGAGAAAGGGGATTCAGCAGAAATTGTCTGTGGTGTGCGCATCCCAGGCAAACAGGCCACTAGCAATACAACCCTGGACAGTAATTGTCAAACCATCATTTGGTTTACATCATC
The DNA here is from genome assembly GCA_963942565.1 of Maea johnstoni. Classification (NCBI taxonomy): domain Eukaryota; kingdom Metazoa; phylum Annelida; class Polychaeta; order Spionida; family Magelonidae; genus Maea; species Maea johnstoni. The sequence continues at coordinate 48,681,427 of OZ012689.1, read as the reverse complement.
AACGATGCAGGCCAGTGCTTGGCATTAGCAACACTAGATGGCAGCACTGATCACACTCACACATGTGATATTTTACATGAGATAATCATAAACAACAACTCAAAATTAATTTTATTGGCGTTATGCCGTAATATATATACTTCACCTTGCCATGCACAGGCATACCACAGCCATCACTAATGCGACATTTGTAAACTCAAGTGTGGGGTCTTGTACCTAGCCGTCCAGTGACAGGTCCCTGAATGCACATGGTGACTGAGTAAGTGCACTTGGTTACTTCAGACATGAACTGTTTGGAGGCAGCAGCATAGTATCAGTTCATTTTGCGATGTGTCTCAAGGTATGGTTACACATAAACCCATATTGGACTTAAACTTTACGGTACATAGCATATTTAAGTCATCGAATAAAAAGGTTTGGATGCTGCCATTTTCCCTCTTTTATCAATATTTTCATTTGATTTGCACTATCCAGAAGCAGTGTAACAGTTATGGTTTCTAGGTAGGTTGGGTGTCTACGTGCTTTGCACCTATGTATGTATTATATGGTCCCTCTTTGCTCTAGGGATGTCGGATTACATTACTGAAGCAACTTTAAAAGGCCTTTATCTCAAAATAAAGGCACTATTCTCAGAAATGGTATATTTCTCCTTGCTATAATAGCCATTACGACCTCCCCAGGCAGCGATGTTGTTAGACCCAGGGCCTGGGGAGCCTGATCTATCTCACAGTTTCTGACTCAAGGCTCCATCTGTGAGATGCATCAGACGTCCTTTGGGTTTTCCAACACAGTTGCCAAGCTTGATCTTAATCCCTATACCATCAGTTTAAAAATATACAGAGTGAAATTTGATGTCTTTGGGTCCAACATGCCCCGCCTGACTACCTGGGTTGGCCGGTTACTGTTGAGCCCTGTTGTTGGAGGTCAAGACACTCTTACAATTATAAATGGCTGCATGACCAATATGTAAAGTTAATGTGGTAACCGCTTGTTGCGCTCTCAAGAGAATGTGGTCATTATAATTATCTGATAACTAGTAGTAACTACAGAACTCTTGAACACACCAATGGATGATCTGCTCACCGGATCAATTATTCCCTGATAATCAAGCCCCAGGGCCTTCAATCAGGGTCTTAGCCAGGATTTCAAAAATACCTGTCCAATACAGTAATTCCAAAAGTTCTACCCGTCCAGATTTAGCTACTCTGCTACTTAAATATAATTTTGTGTCAAAAAGGCACTTTACACTTCAGCCATGTCTTAAAAGATGGTTTGTTTGGAAAATATTTGATTATTAACCCCCAAAAAATCAAAATTGAAAATTCTTTATCTAGAGATATTTGCCTGTCCAAAAAGGAGGTTCTCAGGAAACTGCCTGTCCAAAAGACAGGCTGGACGGGTCCTGGCTAAGTCCCTGCCTTCAATGCAGAATGGTACTCACTAGGACTGTCATTGATATGACAAGTATCGATCGATCGATCGAAATAATTTTTCCAATTAATCGAAAAAGTTATGTGAATTAATCGAAACACATATTTTCAGCCTTTTACGCCATTTTTAGCCAATGCTAATAAGAATTTTGAAGAGAAACTCAAGTATTCAATCAAAAAGTGTTGAGAAATCCTTCATTGTCTTTGCATTGTGAGAATCTTAGGATCCTAGCCACAAAAATAGTGTGGAACATGTGAAAATATTCTATTAGACAAGTGCAGTTCTTCAAAATCGAATCGAAATGATCGGAATTGAAAAATAAAATGTCAATGATCGAATCGAAAAAGAAATGGATGTCAATGACAGTCCTAGTACTCACTGGGTGTCCTGCAGGGCACTTGGGTGTCTTTTTGGATGCCTAAACCCTTTAAAAGCACCCCTCCGGACACCCAAAGTTTTTTGTGAGGAATTTCTTAAAATGTCAATCTCAAGCATATGATTGATTTTTTTCATCTCCTTATAATTCATAAATGTGTACATGTTTATGGTTGAAATTTGAGTATATTGTGGTCCCCCAAATATTTCACAATTGCCAATTTTGGGCGCCTAGCTTCTAAGTCCTGGTTAAGACCCTGTCTGATGTCCACTGTTTTAAAGTTATATTTTATTAAAATTGGGTGCGGCATCCTTAAATGAATTTCCTTTATAACAGCCCGACATGACATGTCATAGGATCAAATCTTACTCATCGTGTGGGTCGACTGTAACCTGTAGTTTATAACAGCCCGACATGACAAGTCATAGGATCATATCTTACTCATCACAGGGGTCGACTGTAACCTGTTGTTTATAACAGCCTTACATGACATGTCATAGGGTCATATCTAACTCATCACAGGGGTCGACTGTAACCTATTGTTTATAACAGCCTGACATGACATGTCATAGGATCATATCTTACTCATCACAGGGGTCGACTGTAACCTGTTGTTTATATATCAGCCTGACATGACATGTCATAGGATCATATCTTACTCATCACGGGGGTCGACTGTTACCTGTTGTTTATAACAGCCTGACATGACATGTCATAGGATCATATCTTACTCATCACAGGGGTCGACTGTAACCTGTTGTTTATATATCAGCCTGACATGACATGTCATAGGATCATATCTTACTCATCACGGGGGTCGACTGTTACCTGTTGTTTATAACATCCTGACATGACATGTCATAGGATCATATCTTACTCATCACAGGGGTCGACTGTAACCTGTTGTTTATAACATCCTGACATGACATGTCATAGGATCATATCTTACTCATCACAGGGTTGACTTTAACCTGTTGTTTATAACAGCCAGACATGTCATAGGATCATATCTTACTCATCACATGGGTCGACTGTAACCTGTTGTTTATAACAGCCTGACATGACATGTCATAGGATCATATCTTACTTATCACAGGGGTCGACTGTAACCTGTTGTTTATAACAGCCAGACATGTCATAGGATCATATCTTACTCATCACAGGGGTCGACTGTAACCTGTTGTTATGTAACAGCCTGACATGACATGTCATAGGATCATATCTAACTCATCACAGGGGTCGACTGTTACCTGTTGTTTATAACTGCCTGACATGACATGTCATAGGATCATATCTTACTCATCACAGGGGTCGACTGTAACCTGTTGTTTATAACAGCTTGACATGACGTGTCATAGGATCATATCTTACTCATCACAGGGGTCGACTGTAACCTGTTGTTTATAACAGCCTGACATGACATGTCATAGGATCATATCTTACCCATCACATGGGTCGACTGTAACCTATTGTTTATAACAGCCTGACATGACATGTCATAGGATCATATCTTACCCATCACATGGGTCGACTGTAACCTGTTGTTTAGAACAGCCTGACATGTCATAGGATCATATCTTACCCATCACATGGGTCGACTGTAACCTGTTGTTTATAACAGCCTGACATGACATGTCATAGGATCATATCTTACTCATCACAGGGGTCGACTGTAACCTGTTGTTTATAACAGCCTGACATGACATGTCATAGGATCATATCTTACTCATCACAGGGGTCGACTGTAACCTGTTGTTATGTAACAGCCAGACATGTCATAGGATCATATCTTACTCATCACGGGGGTCGACTGTAACCTGTTGTTTATAACAGCCTGACATGACATGTCATAGGATCGTATCTTACTCATTACGGGGGTCGACAGTAACCTGTTGTTTATAACAGCCTGACATGACATGTCATAGGATCATATCTTACTCATCACAGGGGTCGACTGTAACCTGTTGTTATGTAACAGCCTGACATGACATGTCATAGGATCATATCTTACTCATCGACTGTAACCTGTTGTTCATAACATGACATGTCATAGGATCATATCTTACTCATCACGGGGGTCGACTATAACCTGTTGTTTATAACAGCCTTACATGACATGTCATAGGATCATATCTTACTCATCACGGGGGTCGACTGTAACCTGTTGTTTATAACAGCCTGACATGACATGTCATAGGATCATATCTTACTCATCACAGGGGTCGACTGTAACCTGTTGTTTATAACAGCCTGACATGACATGTCATAGGATCGTATCTTACTCAACACGGGGGTCGACTGTAACCTGTTGTTTATAACAGCCAGACATGTCATAGGATCATATCTTACTCATCATGTGGGTCGACTGTAACCTGTTGTTATATAACAGCTGTACATGACATGTCATAGGGTCATATCTAACTCATCACAGGGGTCGACTGTAACCTGTTGTTTATAACAGCCTTACATGACATGTCATAGGGTCATATCTAACTCATCACGAGGGTCGACTGTAACCTGTTGTTTATAACAGCCTGACATGACATGTCATAGGATCATATCTTACTCATCACAGGGGTCGACTGTAACCTGTTGTTTATAACAGCCCGACATGACAAGTCATAGGATCATATCTTACTCATCACAGGGGTCGACTGTAACCTGTTGTTTATAACAGCCTGACATGACATGTCATAGGATCATATCTTACTCATCACAGGGGTCGACTGTAACCTGTTGTTATGTAACAGCCAGACATGTCATAGGATCATATCTTACTCATCACAGGGGTCGACTGTAACCTGTTGTTATGTAACAGCCAGACATGTCATAGGATCATATCTTACTCATCACGGGGGTCGACTGTAACCTGTTGTTTATAACAGCCTGACATGACATGTCATAGGATCATATCTTACTCATCACGGGGGTCGACTGTAACCTGTTGTTTATAACAGCCTGACATGCCATGTCATAGGATCATATCTTACTCATCACGGGGGTCGACTGTAACCTGTTGTTTATAACAGCCTGACATGTCATAGGATCATATCTTACTCATCACAGGGGTCGACTGTAACCTGTAGTTTATAACAGCCTGACATGACATGTCATAGGATCATATCTTACTCATCACAGGGGTCGACTGTAACCTGTTGTTATGTAACAGCCAGACATGTCATAGGATCATATCTTACTCATTACGGGGGTCGACTGTAACCTGTTGTTTATAACAGCCAGACATGTCATAGGATCATATCTTACTCATCACAGGGGTCGACTGTAACCTGTAGTTTATAACTGCCTGACATGACATGTCATAGGATCATATCTTACTCATCACTGGGGTCGACTGTAACCTGTTGTTTATAACAGCCTGACATGACATGTCATAGGATCATATCTTACTCATCACGGGGGTCGACTGTAACCTGTTGTTATATAACAGCCTGACATGACATGTCATAGGATCATATCTTACTCATTACGGGGGTCGACTGTAACCTGTTGTTTATAACAGCCTGACATGCCATGTCATAGGATCATATCTTACTCATCACGGGGGTCGACTGTAACCTGTTGTTATATAACAGCCTGACATGACATGTCATAGGATCATATCTTACTCATCACAGGGGTTGACTGTAACCTGTTGTTTATAACAGCCAGACATGTCATAGGATCATATCTTACTCATCACAGGGGTCGACTGTAACCTGTAGTTTATAACTGCCTGACATGTCATAGGATCATATCTTACTCATCACAGGGGTCGACTGTAACCTGTTGCACTTACCTGCGGGGCTTAGGGATTGCCAATTTATTTAGCGACACTGCATGTCTGCCAGAGATATTATTTTGCCAAATTTATCACAGTCAGCCTCATAGAATTTGCTGATAAATAATTATTTACCTTTGTGTTTATACTCTCAGTGAAGTTAATTTTATATCCTAATACAGATCTAAAACGTATCACCTGCTCTGTTGTGATTCTTGATGCTGATTGGTCAAAAGTGTCCGGCATGGTGAGCTCTGGCCACACCTTATTCATATGATATTGAGTCTTCAGATTTATTATTGATCACCGTTTAGCGCACCCACATAATCTATATCACCTCTTAGCCACAATTTAATGTAATTGATATTTTTCGTTGCATGGAAGAGCAGGTTATAAATTTGTTACACCATCTTAGAAAGTGCATGTGGTCCGGCCTGACATTCACCCTTAATCATAGATCTATATCCCCCTTGGCTCCGCCTTGTGGGATATGGACATGATCATGAGTGTCTTTGAGTGGATATGAGGCCAGACTACACTTTCCCATATAGTGTTTTATTAATTAACACTGTACTTCTTCCCTTCGATATCAATATTTGGTAAAAAAATTAGTGTAACAACTAACAAGTACTGGTTCTAATCCCTGCTGGGGGTTCTTAAGTTCAAATAAGGAACCCAACATATGTTTGACCAATACACATCTGGAGTGCACTCAAGATCTGAAGCTTTAATGAAACTTGACAGTCTTAAAGTAAAATTCGAAAAAAGGTTTTGGGGAGGTAAAATTTTGTTTAATTCAGTAGTGAATATCATTGATATTATTTGAAATACTGTATCGTGAACTGGTGACCACAAGTCTGGAGTTGGTTATAGGAAAACAATACTAAGAATCATCACCATGAGAATAACAAAACAATCATGTCAATCACAACTCACACTCATGACTCATTAGCAATTACAACCCTATTGACAATTATTCATAATATTACACTTTGATAATTCTTTATTACCGTGACTGCCTGCCTGACCATTTGTACCCCCAAGTAGGAAAGGGTTAAATGATGGTGCTATATAGTGTGTTCTTTCTAGGATTCTGCCATCATGGTACAAGTTCAAAATGACCTGCTGGCTCTAGGGCTCTGGACTATGGTTCAGGGCATTTGAAAGTTTCTTCAAAGGTCTCTCTGACTCTCTCTCTCTCTGTCTCTCTCTCTGTCTCTCTCTCTGTCTCTCTCTCTGTCTCTCTCTTTCTCTCTCTCTCTTTCTCTCTTTCTCTCTCTCTCTCTCTCTCTCTCTCTCTCTCTCTCTCTCTCTCTCTCTCTCTCTCTCTCTCTCTCTCTCTCTCTCTCTCTCTCTCTCTGTCTCTCTCTCTCTAGATCTCTCTCTCTAGATCTCTATCTCTCTCTCTCTCTCTCTCTCTCTCTCTCTCTCTCTGTCTCTCTCTCTGTCTCTCTCTCTGTCTGTCTGTCTCTCTCTCTCTCTGTCTCTGTCTCTCTCTCTCTCTCTCTCTCTCTCTCTCTCTCTCTCTCTCTTCTCTATCTCTCTCTGTCTCTCTCTATCTCTCTCTCTCTCTCTCTCTCTCTCTCTCTCTCTCTCTCTCTCTCTCTCTCTCCTCTCTCCTCTCTCTCTCTCTCTCTCTCTCTCTCTCTCTCTCTCTCTCTCTCTCTCTCTCTCTCTCTCTCTCTCTCTCTCTCTCTCTCTGTATTTGTGTGTGTGTATCAGGTCTAGTTTGAACCTGAAAAGCTTGTATTTAATAATAATAATAATAATTGGAATTTATATAGCACCATTTCCATTAATAACATGTTCAAAAGCGCTGCACATTGTCATAGTTTGAGTCATAGTCAACAACGCCTTAATGGGTGAGCCTGAAAAGGTGTGTTTTTAGACACTTCTTGAAGGCCTGACACGATGCAGAAACCTTCAGGTGTTGTGGAAGCGCATTCCATAATCTCGGTGCACTAATGGAGAAAGCGCAATCTCCAAATTTGAGTCTAGTCCGAGGCTCATCCAGAAGGCCTTGCTTCTTATCGTAGATGGCGTCTGGGTTTATAAGGCACGAGCAGCTCCTTGATGTACTTAGCTGCAAGTCCGTTTAGCGCCTTGTATACCAACAGTAGGACCTTAAATTGGATGCGGAATTTCAAACCTTGCCTGCTCATAACATTCAGTTATTGGGAGCCACATGGCATTTGGACCTGTCGATGTGACCATTTAATCTGACTGTAGAGAAGAGGAGATCAAACTCAGCCTCTTTCCCTCTCTGTGAGTCAGGCTGGAGAGGCTGAGTGAGAGACTCGGCCTCTGAGAGACTCGGCCCCTTGCCCGGCCAGCAGCAGCATCAGTCAGCAGCAGGCAATATTTGCACAACAAAGGCGGCGACTGATTGATTGAGCACATGAAGTTGGGGATGATGAATTGAACTGAAAAGTCTTGATATGAATGTGTGTGGGCTTTTCTGTTTCTCTATGAGGGAATAATTGTGTTATTTGGTGGGATTGTATGGCAGCTTGCCATCAGTCAGAGGTGTGATAGGCATGCAACCCTACTGTTGAGGGAGTTTGAGTTTGTTGTGAAGTCAGATCTACAGCAGGGCTCGACATTAAAGTGGACCTAGTCTCTTAGTGCAGCTTACCTGTTTACTTGAGATCAGTTGTTGGGCAAATCTGTTGAGCCTGCAGCTTATCAATTTTGGCAATCTTATAATTTCAACAAGTTGTTGTGACAGTTAATCATTCAGCTACACTCATTGTGGTATTCAGTTTTTCCAAAAAAAAATAATGATAAATAAAAAAAAATTATAAGTACTAATAGATAAATAATAACTGTTGCAAAATAATCATTACTTAAGAATAAGTATTCTACTAAAAATTTTTCTGAGTTTTACTCCAGGATTGAACTTGTCAAGCCTCTATAATCCTTCAAAGGCATTTTCTTAGTTTCATTCTAGGAACTTGTGCTGTTACAAACACATTTAGTACTTAAGGACTAAGAATTAATAGCATATTGAATCATCAGGCTAAATTTGAATGATTAGTAGAGTTCAGAAAGGGATTGATTGCTAACACTACCCTTATCTCCTGCACTAGACACCTGTACTGGTCACTATATATAGACAAATCATGCCCAAATGTGATTACTTGGTACCGTATACACACTGTCTATTTTCAAGATTATTACTCCCTTTGTTGGGAAATATATATATAACACGCTGTCTATTTTCAAGATTATTACTCCCTTTGTTGGGAAATAGGGCATTATACTTGAATTCTTTTTGAATAATTTAATCTCAAAACCCGTACACAAGGTTTGTTGGGATATTTAGGAATCTTGATTTATTCCAGCAGTGCCTGCTCCGATAGCCAAGTGGTACCTGTAGGTATTGCTTACTTCCTGCCTGCCTGCTCAGTCTAAGTCTCCATTGACTTAGTTAAATCCAGTCTGGGGCTTGTGACAAAGTTACCAGTGACTTGGGGTTAGGTAGCAGTTCTCCTACTCCAGTTTTCTCTGAAGTTAACAATGCATCGAATCCTATAAAGAAAGAGTAACAATGAACAAAATTCCAAATCCAAATTTGATTTGGTAGAAAATTTGTTGTGTGTATATCTACTTTGTGATGATGACAAGCTGGGTCTCTTGTTATTACTTGATCAGCCAGGGTCTGGACAGACACACACCATAAGGCAAGCACACTCATCCAAATCAGGGTTCGACTTTCCCAGGGGCCCGGGGGCATATGCCCCTAGATTTTGCTGTGGGCCCCTAAATTTTTCAGTCTAGGGGCCCGAAAAAATATGAAAAATAACCAAAAATCCTGTTTTTGACCACTTATTTTCATCGAAAGACCTGTTTGGGCTCCTAACCTGAAATCTAAGTGTCAGACCCTGCAAATAGTAAAATTATTTTTGTCATGGATTTCTAGATGTGACAATTTGAAGCCTTGTGCTGATTTAAAGTTTTCATATTGTACTTGTGAAAAACTTGTTTCATAGAAAACTATGACTTCCCAAACACCTTACAGGCCTCGACGCTAACTCAAAATGATACTGGCCCTGTAGGACCAGTAACACCTAGCATCTACTGGTCCTGCAAAATGTTTACTGGTCCTACATTTTTGTGGGTTCCCATGGCAGTTGGAGCCCACCTTTTCATCACTCAGGTGGTCGCTGTGTATCCCTTTTCCTGTGATCTTCGTCTTAATGTATTCTAATGTCCATTACTATTATGTTGAGTACCATTTCCTTTTGTTACCTTTGACTGATAATAACTTTTTATTTAGATATCCATATTTAATTTTGAGTGGCCTACCTTCTTTGGGATCCTCTGTTAAGCTCTGATTATGATATCTTTTTGTGTTATTTATTTTATAGTCGTTGTTTTTCAACTGACTATAATCGTAGTTCCTCCTCGTGTCTGAGTTCTTCGTAGCGGTCGCCATCTTGTGTTGTTCGATTAGCTTGTCGCCGGTGTTCTATTGCGGCTTGTTGTAGTGTACCGGTTCTTGCCGTGGCGTGTGCTGCGGCATGCTCGATTGTCCCAATCGATCAGTTCTCGTCAAGGCGAGCTCTCGTGTGTCAATCGATCTCGCCATTGGAATGTTGGTTGTCACGTGTGGGCTTTCCCCGATGTCACGTGGGGGCTTTCCCCGACCCTATTAGCATAGGCTAGTGACGTCAGCCGGCACATCGGGATTCTCCCCATACAACGTCATCGCAGGCTGCCGCCATGTTTGGTAACTTCCATTAATCAGGAAGTTATCCATCAAATTTGGCGAAATAACTTGGGAATAGGTGATATAGATATCTCACCTATTCTCACATGTTTTTCTCTGTCAGATTGACAAAGAAAAACATCAATATTATACCTCTAATATAAAGTGTGAGGTAAAACACGGCCGAAAATCGATCTATTGCGATGTTGATACCGGCTCGCAGCTAGCTTGTCGGCACTGAAGAGAGTGCTTCCAGTTTTTCGAACGATCGATAGTTCTTTATTCCTGACATCCTAAATTCAAAAAACATAATAATTAGACTAAATGGATGTCAGGGAATAAGAATATCAACCTCGTTTTTCAAAATTAATTTATTTTGTTGCTGAAACGATCATGTAAAACAAGTGCAAAGGAAATTGCTTCGCACGTGTTTAGATCCGCCATTTTGAAAACGGCAGATTTTGCGGTCTCCTCTCTGCACTTTACACGATCCAAATAAATACTTCCCGTGGTTGGATCGTAATGAATAAAACATTTCCTGAAAGGCAAGACACATATCTATTTAACAATGTCAATTTTACATTTGTTTATTTGGCGATCAATATAAAAGAGTCATGATTCGAAATAGTTGCATTGCTTACGGCCAACGGATTTCGAAATCGAATTTGCCGTAAACACTAAACAGTGCCTGACAACTGGTGTTGGAGTGTGTTGACCATCATGTTTGAAGCCTTCGAAAAAGGCTATAACTGATGGTACAACACAAAATAAAGACACCATAAGGAGGACAACAAGGTAGGCAATTGATATATGTTTTTATTTTTATTTCTATTGTAGATTTTTACTGCTCTGGGAATTTTGTCTCTGTGTTGTTGCGCCTGAAAGTTGGCGAACTTGGGAGTGACAAAATGGCGGCCACAACACTTGCTATGTTCAATCGTTGATTTGTGGTGCAAAACATGATCGTTTCTAAACAAAAATTACATGTATCGATTGAGGAGGTTTCAATTATATTAGATATCAATGTTTTACAATTAATATTTTCTATTTTCATTTGTTTATAGCGCTCTAACTTTGAGGTAGTTGATCCTTTTGAAGCGCTTTCAGAATTCGTTTCTGGCCAAGACTTATTTGCATTCCCTTTGCTTTAGGATTGCTCATGATAAATTAAAACAAGGAAACACACACTAATTTTCATATTATATATCAGTTTTTAATAAGCATTCTAAGTATACCATTTTCGAAAAGAAATACTTATGTGCAACTTGAGGAATTTCAGACTAAAGTAGGGCTAATGCATTTTAAATACCTGATTTTTCATTTATTTTAAATCAAAATCAGCATGCTCTCTGCAAAACCTTAGGTTTACACTGATCAGACATAATATATTCTAAAAGTAATATCTACAAAACAAACACAATTATAAAGAACAAGAACAGTAGTTTTAGGCAGTATTTTTTATTTCAGATTTTTTGTATGATATTTTGCCTTTTATGGCTGGAGAGAGTTACAACCCCCTGACAGCGCAACAGCAATGCAACATAATTTGTTGCAAAAAAAACAATCCAGTTTGAGGGACAAGCCCCCGTCAGGCAATTCAACGTGTTAAGGGTTAATGGCGATTGTCCCGTGGAGGGCTCATTGCTGCTCTCGCTGTTGGGGTCAATTATATATTCAACAGGGGTTGCTAAGTTAGTCTGGGGCCGACCATTGGGTTCTCATTACACGGCCAGTCATGGCATGGCCATTTTTGCTTACCACGCTGGGTGCTCATGGCGCGGCCAGTCTGCGGCGCGCCCATTTTTGTCTCACCTAGCAGTGGTGCTGTCAGGGCATGGCCATATTTGCTTACCACGCTGGGTTCACATGTGTTTGTCTCACCAAGCTGGGTTCACATGTGTTTGTCTCACCAAGCTGGGTTCACATGTGTTTGTCTCACCACGCAGTGGTGCGGGACATCTAGGATTTTACCCCCGTGCTAATAAGTCATGTTAGATGCAGAGATATTGTGTTATATTGTTTTATTTTGACAGATTCAGATATATTGTATTATCTTGTTTTATCTTGTGTTATCTGACTTATATATTGGTTCTAGTGTCGAGTACTGTTTGATGATATATTTTAAGAAATAACACACACAGACAGACAGACATAGGAAAAACAAATAGTTTGATACCAAAAGGTGGCTTAAGGTTGTAAACCAAAGGAAACCAGAAGAATCCCAACAATGACATTGACATCAGGGCTCGAAATTAGCTGGAGCCGGAAGCTCCCTTGAATTCTCCTTCAGCTCCCTCTAATTTCTACAGGGAGCCCAAAGATGAACTGTTCTCTATACACAACAACTTTAACCCTTCTTAAGCTACTTTCGTCCAAAACTCAAGGATGCAAAGATTTTAAGCCCTGTCAACCTACATGCAAATAGTTTCAATCAATGGTCTAGGTAAATGGATGAATCATATTCATTGCTTCCATAATTAAAGCAGGTTTTTTGTTTTGTTTCCAGCCTAACCTCCTGACCAATGCATGCCCGATGGCACAAGTGGTCTTACAGAGTGGATAAGCAGATATCTCTGAAAAATTAAATGTCTGCCTCCCCTTCCACGAAGTATCGATCGCTGAATTATTCTTGAATCAAAAGTTGTCTTAATTAACCATCGCTATATTTGTGGTTGTCATCCGACCATATGGGCAACCAGAGCAGAATGGGTTAACCCTTGTGATGCTAAGGCTACTTTTGCCAAAGGCACAGCAACACAAAAAAATTGAAAACCATACAAAACACTATCATGCAGGTATTCATATAAAAGCTCTTGCTGAGTACTATTAGATGAGTACCCATGTGCCAGGGTTTGAGCTATTTTCAGCTTTATTCCCATAATTTAGTATTGACCAAATTAGCCCCCAGCAGCCCAAGGGTTAATGGCGGCCTATGCCTCCTATTCTACACTCATCACAATACTGCAAGTATGACAGGCATAGCTGTGACACGTGGAAGACAAGAAGAATGCGCAAATCAATTGACAATCTCGTCAATTTTCGCCCACCTTCAGAATCTGTTTCAGCATCGACCTTCTCAGGACAATGCCACAAAGGAGAGCTATGACAAGAGATTTGTCGACGTGTTTGATGACACCTGGTCCAAGAGTTTTCGTTGTTCATCATTGGTGATAAACTGCGCCTGCATCGTGTGCTGCGGCGCCAACGTTATTTTTTGGAATGGCTGATTGTGCGACAATGGGGATCGCCAGCCAGACCGGATGAATGGTCTGCATCTTCCCCGCGGCGGCCGCATGCTTTGCGGCGGCACTGGTGGCGACCCCTTTTGGCTGTATCTGCAACTGCTGCAGCTGGCCCGCGCTGAAGACCTGATTGGCGTAGACTTGGTGGAAGTTGTTGGTGGTGTTGAGACGGGAGGCCGGAGACATGGATAGGTTAAAGGTCGTGGCCAGCTGCTGCGGGGTCGCGGAAGCGGCGGCGCTCGACGATTGCTGCGAGGCCAACTGCTGCTGCTTCTGGAGATTCCCAAGAGTCTTTTGGTAGCTGCTGCGGGCTGTTGATATAACATGTCAAATATTTGTAATTGTCTTTATTAATCCATTGATAAACCAATTAGCATATTAATTAGATAAAGTACCTTGACCAGAGAAAATACATGCTAACATTGAACAATACATAACATACAATTTTATTACATGATACACACTATAATAACCACATCTAATAACAGACCTTGCAATATACAAATTGATTGAGAAATAAATATTCATAAAAGACCATAATAACAGTAACAAAAGGAACCCACAAGCTGACGCTGACAGCGTCTCTCTTGTTTGAATAAAAACTTGTTAGGGTAGGGTTACAGGAAACAAACAACTTTTTTTTAGGCCTTAAGTTATAGACAAGATTGCCATACTTAGTCTTTTAAACAGCAAGTTTTGCCATTATAAATTTCTGAGTAAGTAACTATTCACATGATGATTTTATAATTATGTTTATTGACCAATACAGGAACAAAAATATGAGGTTCTGTTGCAAAAGAGTTTGATTCATTTATGATTAAATACAGCCATTTGCAGCAAGACTTGCATTCTTTCACTCCCCCTGCCCCCTCTAAGATGCTCTTTTCTGAAGGTCTTCACCAAAGT
>OZ012689.1:48634007-48666783 GCA_963942565.1 Maea johnstoni | reverse complement strand
GAGCCTTGCTGGAGGGAAGAGTTGCGTAATGCACAGTACCTGCAAAATTCATAGTATCAGGTACCTAGCATAGGAAAGTCATGCCCACACTGCATGGGAGTTTTTATATCATCTATTTACAGGCTTAGGATATTCGCTATGTTTTTGTGTGTGCAATACTGTTTCATTGTTATATCTTGACAGGTGCGTTTTTGTTTCAGGTAGGAATTTTTTGGGTGGTTTTATTGTGACACCAGATTATTCATCCATTCCCTTATATACTGCTGGTGGCTAATTTTGTCAATACAAAATAATGTGAAAAAAGCTGAAAAGATTATTGAAAGCCTGGCAAATGGGTACTCATCTGAGAGTACTGAATGAGAGCTTTCCAATGAATACCAACATTACAGGGTTTGGATGGTTTTCACAAATCTTTGCATTCTTGTGCTTTGGATGAAAGTAGTCTCAGCATTGGAAGGGATATAAGAGACAGGATCGAGGAACAGGTCATGCATTAGTGCATACTTTCATGATTTAGGGTTTAGGGGTTTGCTACTGGTAATCGCTGTGTGCCTTAGACATGAGGTGTTAGGTGGCCAGATTGAAAGCAGGTATTGAATTCATATTTATCATGAATGATCGTCTTGAGTTTTTAATTGTGATTTATCAATATTGTAAAATGGAGTGCAACCGTTTCTTCAGTATTGCTTTAAGGAATTAGAGTATGCAATCCTGCTACCATATAAGGGGAAATTGGTAGTTTTCTATATTTGGCATGGACTGGCTTCTAGTACTAAAGGTCAAGAGCTGCCATTTAGGAGAGGTTAAGTGGGCACTTATTCAGGGTCAACACCATCATCATCATCATCATCATTATTGTCCTCAACCCTGATGATGATGATGATGATGATGATGAAATTGATGTCATAAAACTGCCTGTACCCCATTGGCTGAGTGCTGATACTGGTCCTCACCTGGTCCTCAGTGGAGTAGCGCAGCAGCAAATGTAGGCAGCCACTCTCATTAGTTGTACTGCAGGATCTCCTGTTACAACAAAGGGAACAATTGATTCTATTCCTGGCAGCAGCAAAGCCGCTTTTTCTCTGGACGACGCGCTGTCATTGAGGCCTTTTACTTTTAACCATCCGTCTTTTATCCTGAACGTGGCATGCATTATTTTTTCCCAGGCATTTTTTATTGTTAGAAGCATCAGACATGAGCAATATGTTTCGCTGGTTATCCTGAAGTTTTTTCAATATTTTTTAATCCTCATTAGGCAAATGCTACTCCATTTGAAGTAACTCAATTATTCTAAGCATGTTATTTGAATTTCCTATTATAATGGTTATTGTTAGAAGCATCAGACATGAGCACTAATATGTTTCAGTAGTTATCCCAATTTAAAAAAAAAAAATTTTTTTAATCCTCATTAGAAAATGTTACTCCATTTGAAGTAACTGAATTATTCTAAGCATTTATTTGAATTCCCTGCCTCCATTTTAGAGCTTCTAAAGTTGGAATTTTGATATAACAGCATAATGACGAGGACCATAGTCTTAGCCAGTAGGGTGTCTGGGTGTCTAAACAAAACCTCAAAAATCACCCTTCAGGACACCCACATATAAGTTTTTCCACCTCAGTATAATTCCCATACACATTGTATAAGGATATTTTGCCTTATTTCAATAATCAAATACATGTTTATGGTTGTAATCAGAGTATATTGTGGTCTCACTTGAAAAATAGGATGCCCCCAAATATTTACAATTGCCAATTTTGGTCACCTCGTTTCCAAATCCTAACTAGGATGTTTCATGCTCATATTATCCTGTCTCTTCATACTCCATTGCTCAGGTGTTTTTCTCTGATGACGAATATGGAATACATCAAAACTGAAGTCAATATTTCAAAGACAACATGATGGATGGTCTTTACTCAGAAAAAAAATGACAACTTTATTGTCATTTGTTTGAAATATTTCCTAATTGATCAATGCTGGACTACTTTTTGTATTTATTACCCTTATTAACTGTGTGTAATTGCTTTTATGCTACAATAATAGGCCATCTGCAATTCTGCAAACCATTTAAGCACTTCTTGAACATGCCATATGGAATAAAAAAAATTAGCCTGACTACCTACAACCTAAGCGTATGTCGAATGGGAGATATATTGTCTGAATGGTACTTGATGCTTTTGACGATAATTTTGTAAGAAAACACAGATTCATTAAATATGAGTAGGAGAAATGAAAGTTTCTCTCTAAGAAATGCTTTCAGTCAAATATTTACTCAAAGTTTCTTCTGTCCGAAAAATATTTTACCAAGTAGTCAGAATGGCTGCTGCTGGCATAACCTTGTTTACACTTATGCTGCTGGTGGCTAATTTTGTCAATATAAAATGATGGAAATAATTTGAAAAATGACTGCAATCCTGGCACATGGGCACTCTTCTGAGAGTACGCGAGGAGAGCTATCCAATGAATACCAACATGACAGGGTTTAGATGTTCTTTAATAATCTTTGCATCCTTGTGCTTTTGACGAGAGTAGCCTCAGTATTGGAAGGGTTAAGAGGTTCAGGAGTGCATAGTAAATTGTCACTGGTTGGTCTTGAATTAAGCACTAAACGCGTCCTTTACTCAGTAATTCAAGTAAGAGTAGAACTGGGCATGCTTGATATTCCCTTAATAAATATTTTTTTGAATTAATGAAAAATCTTTAAGGGTAACCATTAAGTTATCTTTAAAAGGCTTAATGTTTCAGAATATTTGATGGAGAGTTGTTGATTGGGTTCTGATAATAAATAATACATCTCAGATCAGGCTTCAATAGACGCCTCTGACGTAGTTATAAGAAGGGAAAAATTGCAATGAGGTTAGATTAAGATAATGCATGTAAGTATGGTTTCGTCTTCAGAAAAAAACTGGAATTCTTGGAAATCTAGTCTTTCTTTTTAAAATGTGTTAAATGTTTCCTTTTTGCAAGGAAATTATTCTCCGTGTAAGCTTGTTACTTTTCCTAGACGTATTGCCTTCTATGTGATATATCTGAAAGGCCAGGTTCAGAAGGCATGTAACAGGTTATTGAACTGGTCTGAGCTTTTAATGGATCTCATAGTCAGCATCCCTCTCTGGGGTGAAAATGCTGAGTCAGCATATTGCACGCTGCTGCAATAGAGCAGCAGCAGCAGCGCTGGCTGACTGCAGTAAATATGTGGCTCCGATAGCCCTTTTCTGGCGTCAGGTTTCAGGACCAGAGTGCCATTTAATCCCACTTGATGTTCTCTGCCCTGGCAAGGCAATTCCAACCATGCCTCGGAATGGAGAAAATCTAAACCTAATGCTACTTACCTATGTATTTTTCACACTTTATACAAGTCCTCGTAGCTAGAGAGAGAGAATGTGAGAGAGAGAGAGAGAGAGAGAGAGAGAGAGAGAGAGAGAGAGAGAGAGAGAGAGAGAGAGAGAGAGAGAGAGAGAGAGAGAGAGAGAGAGTGAGAGAGAGGAGTGAAAGACAGGCACAGTTCTCATGATATTTTTTTTCAGACAGGAAAGATAACTTTTCAATCAGATAAGAAAAAACGCTTTGGACAGCCAATTCTAGAAATTAGTCATCGACCAAAAGGACAAGTTATCTATCTAGATCCATAATGTCAGGCCCAACAGCTTATGACTGGCTCACTGAAAAAAAACTTATCCATCTGACTTTTCTGATAAGAAACGTTTTAAAATGCAATAAATGCCTACTTCCTGTTGAGCTGGCTTTGGGCTGTTCAAACCCGTGCAGTGCCTTATAACTGTTATAAGGCAATGCTATACTTGGGTGATATCTCCCTAATGAAGGCATTTATGGGAAATGATTTGTCTGAGGAGAAATATTAGTCGGAGCCCATCTGACATTCAAAGATTGCATGTGGTCACCTGATGGATTATTTTCTGATGATAAAGATATCAAGTTACCATATAAATATAGTTGTCACCAAAAAGAAGTCTGCTGTGGGATTTCTGAAACCATCATTATTCCCTGGCAATATTTCTTCTACAATCATTCAGAATCTGAAAACAATATATCACATACATTTTCTTCCTGTCTTGGCTCCAGGCCAGCTCTTCAGCCTAGTATAAGGGATAGTAGAATAAGGCATAAAAAAGTTTGTTACCTGTAACTGTCCCAAAAATATAGGGTAGGTGGGTAGGTAATTTAAAACATTTTTTTTTCATGGTTGCTGTAGTTGTAATAAAGTATGTATTTATGTTGATTGGGAGTTGGGAGGGTGGAAAAAAGTAGGCTTTAAAATCGCCACAAATGATGCCCAGCTTTAGGGCTGTCACTTTTGCTAGTTTTCAAGCCCCTTCCCTAACTCTTTCCCCTCAAACTCAGGCAGAGCTCCCCCTGAATCTTTGGTACCCCTTTCTCCACCATAATACCCAGCTTTAAGGCTGTCACTTTTGCTAGTTTTCAAGCCCCTTCCCTAACTCTTTCCCCCTCAAACTCCGACACAGTGCCCCCTGTACCTTAAGTACCCTGCCCCCCCCCCCAACACCCCCTTAATGCCCAGCTCTGTGAGTATCACTCCTACTAGTTTTCAAGCCCCTTTCATAACTCTTCCCCCTCAAACTCAGACAGGCACAGTGCCCCCTGTACCTTAAGTACCTTACCCCCCCCCCCCCCCACCCCCCTTATTGCCCAGCTCTGTGAGTATCACTCCTACTAGTTTTCAAGCCCCTTTCATAACTCTTCCCCCTCAAACTCAGACAGGCACAGTGCCCCCTGTACCTTAAGTACCTTACCCCCCCCCCCCCCCCACCCCCTTATTGCCCAGCTCTGTGAGTATCACTCCTACTAGTTTTCAAGCCCCTTTCATAACTCTTCCCCCTCAAACTCAGACAGGCACAGTGCCCCCTGTACCTTAAGTACCTTACCCCCCCCCCCCCCACCCCCTTATTGCCCAGCTCTGTGAGTATCACTCCTACTAGTTTTCAAGCCCCTTTCATAACTCTTCCCCCTCAAACTCAGACAGGCACAGTGCCCCCTGTACCTTAAGTACCTTACCCCCCCCCCCCCCACCCCCTTATTGCCCAGCTCTGTGAGTATCACTCCTACTAGTTTTCAAGCCCCTTTCATAACTCTTCCCCCTCAAACTCAGACAGGCACAGTGCCCCCTGTACCTTAAGTACCTTACCCCCCCCCCCCCCCACCCCCTTATTGCCCAGCTCTGTGAGTATCACTCCTACTAGTTTTCAAGCCCCTTTCATAACTCTTCCCCCTCAAACTCAGACAGGCACAGTGCCCCCTGTACCTTAAGTACCTTACCCCCCCCCCCACCCCCTTATTGCCCAGCTCTGTGAGTATCACTCCTACTAGTTTTCAAGCCCCTTTCATAACTCTTCCCCCTCAAACTCAGACAGGCACAGTGCCCCCTGTACCTTAAGTACCTTACCCCCCCCCCCCCCACCCCCTTATTGCCCAGCTCTGTGAGTGTCACTCCTACTAGTTTTCAAGCCCCTTTCATAACTCTTCCCCCTCAAACTCAGACAGGCACAGTGCCCCCTGTACCTTAAGTACCTTACCCCCCCCCCCCCCCCCACCCCCTTATTGCCCAGCTCTGTGAGTATCACTCCTACTAGTTTTCAAGCCCCTTTCATAACTCTTCCCCCTCAAACTCAGACAGGCACAGTGCCCCCTGTACCTTAAGTACCTTACCCCCCCCCCCCCCCCACCCCCTTATTGCCCAGCTCTGTGAGTATCACTCCTACTAGTTTTCAAGCCCCTTTCATAACTCTTCCCCCTCAAACTCAGACAGGCACAGTGCCCCCTGTACCTTAAGTACCTTACCCCCCCCCCACCCCCTTATTGCCCAGCTCTGTGAGTATCACTCCTACTAGTTTTCAAGCCCCTTTCATAACTCTTCCCCCTCAAACTCAGACAGGCACAGTGCCCCCTGTACCTTAAGTACCTTACCCCCCCCCCACCCCCTTATTGCCCAGCTCTGTGAGTATCACTCCTACTAGTTTTCAAGCCCCTTTCATAACTCTTCCCCCTCAAACTCAGACAGGCACAGTGCCCCCTGTACCTTAAGTACCTTACCCTCCCCCCCCCCCCACCCCCTTATTGCCCAGCTCTGTGAGTATCACTCCTACTAGTTTTCAAGCCCCTTTCATAACTCTTCCCCCTCAAACTCAGACAGGCACAGTGCCCCCTGTACCTTAAGTACCTTACCCCCCCCCCCCCACCCCCTTATTGCCCAGCTCTGTGAGTATCACTCCTACTAGTTTTCAAGCCCCTTTCATAACTCTTCCCCCTCAAACTCAGACAGGCACAGTGCCCCCTGTACCTTAAGTACCTTACCCCCCCCCCCCCCCACCCCCTTATTGCCCAGCTCTGTGAGTATCACTCCTACTAGTTTTCAAGCCCCTTTCATAACTCTTCCCCCTCAAACTCAGACAGGCACAGTGCCCCCTGTACCTTAAGTACCTTACCCCCCCCCCCCCCCCCACCCCCTTATTGCCCAGCTCTGTGAGTATCACTCCTACTAGTTTTCAAGCCCCTTTCATAACTCTTCCCCCTCAAACTCAGACAGGCACAGTGCCCCCTGTACCTTAAGTACCTTACCCCCCCCCCCCCCACCCCCTTATTGCCCAGCTCTGTGAGTATCACTCCTACTAGTTTTCAAGCCCCTTTCATAACTCTTCCCCCTCAAACTCAGACAGGCACAGTGCCCCCTGTACCTTAAGTACCTTACCCCCCCCCCCCCCCCCCACCCCCTTATTGCCCAGCTCTGTGAGTATCACTCCTACTAGTTTTCAAGCCCCTTTCATAACTCTTCCCCCTCAAACTCAGACAGGCACAGTGCCCCCTGTACCTTAAGTACCTTACCCCCCCCCCCCCCCACCCCCTTATTGCCCAGCTCTGTGAGTATCACTCCTACTAGTTTTCAAGCCCCTTTCATAACTCTTCCCCCTCAAACTCAGACAGGCACAGTGCCCCCTGTACCTTAAGTACCTTACCCCCCCCCCCCCCCCACCCCCTTATTGCCCAGCTCTGTGAGTATCACTCCTACTAGTTTTCAAGCCCCTTTCATAACTCTTCCCCCTCAAACTCAGACAGGCACAGTGCCCCCTGTACCTTAAGTACCTTACCCCCCCCCCCCCCACCCCCTTATTGCCCAGCTCTGTGAGTATCACTCCTACTAGTTTTCAAGCCCCTTTCATAACTCTTCCCCCTCAAACTCAGACAGGCACAGTGCCCCCTGTACCTTAAGTACCTTACCCCCCCCCACCCCCCCCCACCCCCTTATTGCCCAGCTCTGTGAGTGTCACTCCTACTAGTTTTCAAGCCCCTTTCATAACTCTTCCCCCTCAAACTCAGACAGGCACAGTGCCCCCTGTACCTTAAGTACCTTACCCCCCCCCCCCCCACCCCCCACCCCCTTATTGCCCAGCTCTGTGAGTATCACTCCTACTAGTTTTCAAGCCCCTTTCATAACTCTTCCCCCTCAAACTCAGACAGGCACAGTGCCCCCTGTACCTTAAGTACCTTACCCCCCCCCCCCCCCCCCACCCCCTTATTGCCCAGCTCTGTGAGTGTCACTCCTACTAGTTTTCAAGCCCCTTTCATAACTCTTCCCCCTCAAACTCAGACAGGCACAGTGCCCCCTGTACCTTAAGTACCTTACCCCCCCCCCCCCCCCACCCCCTTATTGCCCAGCTCTGTGAGTATCACTCCTACTAGTTTTCAAGCCCCTTTCATAACTCTTCCCCCTCAAACTCAGACAGGCACAGTGCCCCCTGTACCTTAAGTACCTTACCCCCCCCCCCCCCACCCCCTTATTGCCCAGCTCTGTGAGTATCACTCCTACTAGTTTTCAAGCCCCTTTCATAACTCTTCCCCCTCAAACTCAGACAGGCACAGTGCCCCCTGTACCTTAAGTACCTTACCCCCCCCCACCCCCCACCCCCTTATTGCCCAGCTCTGTGAGTATCACTCCTACTAGTTTTCAAGCCCCTTTCATAACTCTTCCCCCTCAAACTCAGACAGGCACAGTGCCCCCTGTACCTTAAGTACCTTACCCCCCCCCCCCACCCCCTTATTGCCCAGCTCTGTGAGTGTCACTCCTACTAGTTTTCAAGCCCCTTTCATAACTCTTCCCCCTCAAACTCAGACAGGCACAGTGCCCCCTGTACCTTAAGTACCTTACCCCCCCCCCCCCCACCCCCTTATTGCCCAGCTCTGTGAGTATCACTCCTACTAGTTTTCAAGCCCCTTTCATAACTCTTCCCCCTCAAACTCAGACAGGCACAGTGCCCCCTGTACCTTAAGTACCTTACCCCCCCCCCCCCCCCCACCCCCTTATTGCCCAGCTCTGTGAGTGTCACTCCTACTAGTTTTCAAGCCCCTTTCATAACTCTTCCCCCTCAAACTCAGACAGGCACAGTGCCCCCTGTACCTTAAGTACCTTACCCCCCCCCCCCCCCACCCCCTTATTGCCCAGCTCTGTGAGTGTCACTCCTACTAGTTTTCAAGCCCCTCTCCTAACTCTTTCTCCTCAAACTCAGACAGGCACAGCGCCCCCTGGATCTTTAGTACCCCTTTCTCCCCCTTTATACCCTGTAATACTCAGCTGTATATATGGGTGTCACTTCTGCTAGTAGTTTTCAAGCCCTGGTTCAGCTCTCACCTCACATGGCAGGACATGCAAACTCTGGGTTCATGGGAGGCTATAAACTCACCCAGCCTGCCGTGTGTGTTGCCGTGGTCGATGGTGGCCGTGTTGAAGGACAGGCATGAATCATATCCTGACTGTGAACCCCCCAGACAGGTGGTGCCGCCGAGATGATTAGCGAATGTTTACAGCAAAATTGACGCGGTGTTGTGGTTGCATTTCCACCCAACAATTCACCACTGGGGCATTCCTAAAGCAGATCTCTTTCACTTACCTATAATCAGGTTCACTTAAAAACATTCCTGAATTACGCTTGTTTCCCTGTAGCCTATAATCTAATCTGCTTCGCATCGCTCCTCGATTAGATTCATTTTTCTTAACCCATGTCTTAGCAATCTGAGAATTGAATATACTGAATATGCTTACAATTAAGGGCTTGACATTAACATCAGAGCAGACCAAAAAAATACTCCTTAAATATACACACACATACTCACACACACTACTTACACATTTGATATTGATTCTTTTACTTGTTCTTGCCTGGCCATTTTGGTTTTATTTTTCTAACACTTCAAAAACTATTTTGAGAAATATTTCCCCCCTCCCCCCCCCCCCCCCCCCCATAGGTGGGGGGGGGAGGGTGGAAGTAAAGCAATCAGCCTTTCCTGCCAACAGAAATGAATCAACAAATCAGTCAAATCATTATCACAGGGATATATGTTTCATGTTTTTGGGTGCACCCTTGTGCTGAATTATAGGGTATAGAGCAACAGTTGTTACTATCAATGGAAAGGATTTGCCAGGTTGGACAAATCATTTTCATTGGCACTGATACGCACATCACAGGAGGTATATGGGTGTTTTATGTTTCCCCCGTTGACGTTATTCGTCACCCAGAGTCCGCCCTGGATCAAGGGCCCAGCATAACATGAAATGAATGATACAAGGCAAGATCATTCTATTGTAGAGTACTTCATCATACTCATCATAGGATTATACATCCAGAAAAACCTGCCTTTTGTGCTATCGTTTACATTTCGTTTCTATGGCATTGTTTTAAAACAATACAGCCATACTCTGTATATTGTTAGATATTGCAGAATCTTGGATTGATGTATTTATAGCATGATAATTTAAGACTTTCATTTTGTGTCCAAATTCTTCTTAAGATATGCCTTGTTTAATCAATATGTTATGCAACCCATACCTTAGAGCTACTGACGCGGTTACTATGGCAACCTGAGTTGACTTACCCTCTCCTTATTGGATTGGTATATATTTGTTGTCGCATGATTGTTGGCTTAGACTGTTATAATAGAACTGCAGTAGAATCTGCACAGATGGGAGTATTTAACACGTTCTTGCCTGTAATAGCAAAAAACATTCAGCTTCAAAGTAATAAAACTTTGAGGCATTTTATCATTGATATTTAAAGGAGAATTGTTATTCAGAACTCCTATATTTTTTTCTTTAAATGATTTCAAAGTTACTGATTTAATATTAGCAGTTTATTTTCATTGATCAGTATAGTAGATTCAGGCTACACGTTACCTTGGCAACTCTAGGCCTATGTAAGGGTCAACCAGGCCTGCTTTTATACTATGCCATATGCTACAGCATCATTTCCAAACCTCATACCTAGCAGGGCATGTAAATAAGCTGAGTTTCTACATGCCCAGCAAAGGTTTTGCTGTGTTTGACAAGAATTTTAAATGCAGCACAAACAGAATTGTTCTGTATACATTTTTATATAAGACATGTCATACTGCTTGGTTCACAGTTCATTTTGGTGTGTCACATGCCCTTGGTGGACCAAAGTTATAGAAGATCTTCAAACATGAACAACCTGATACTGGAGTTTGGCCAATTATAGTACCAATTACAATTTGACATTAGACATTTATGGGAAAATTATGATTTAAACTTGCTAGGGTTAAGTTTTTCAACCAGTAAAATTGGGAAGCATATTTCTTCTTTGAATATTTGTTTATTTAGGAATTCTCTCATAAAGATTTTAATTGTTATTATGCAAATGGAGATATTGCGTCAACTGTATTACTTTATTGTATGCATTTCTTATCTTCTATTTCAGTACTGGAATATCCTAGCTCTAGATGGCAGTAATTGGCAGCGGATAGACTTATTTGATTTCCAGACAGATGTCGAGGTAAGAGCACCAGATATTCCACATTGTCCACTCACAATCTCACTCTAAGTAATAATCTTAATAGAAACATAATATGTTAAAAAGATGTTACTGATAGTTGTTGATCCTGTTGGGTTTAACAATCACTCTGGATAGTTTGTATACACTGCATGTCTGCATTAATACAGTGCCTATAACCAGGAACTGTCTACTGCTCCTGCTATAACTATAGCCAGCATGGTTGGGTATCATTTAGACATCAAAATACCTAAAAACGCATACACAACATTACGCCAACTATTTTCAAAGTAACTAAAAAGTTAAATACAGGTGAACTTGGATATGACGGACTCAATGGGACCAGGAAAATTGTACGTCATATGCAAAATCTGTCGTATGCATATGACAAATACTTGACATGCATCGGACTGGTAACCAAGCATATCGTCCGTCATATGCAAAAATCTGTTGTACAATGGTCCGTCATATCCAAGTTCACCTGTAGTTTTAAGATATGCTTTTTCTTCATAGGAAAAGGCAGATACATTTTAACTCTTCCAATGCTAAGTGCGCATACTTTCATTCAAAGAACAAGGATGCAAAGACTTATGAAAACCATCTAAACCCTGTCATGTTGCTATTCATTAGATAACTCTCACCAAGTACTCTCAGATGAGTACCCATGTGCCAGGATTTCAGTCATTTTTCAGGTTTTTTGCATCATTTTCTATTGGCAAAACTAACCCCCACCAGTATAAGGTTTAATGGTGACTTCTTGAGTATCATTTGTTCCCTTGAAAGATATCACACCCCATTTTTAGATTCCCCATTTTGGACACATTATATCAAGTCTGTACATAGTGTAGTCCTGAAAATCATCATGAGTTGATACTTTCTAGAATAGTGATATGCTGCTTAACACAAAATACCTGATTGAATAAAAATGAATAATCTCCATAGACTGAATATGAAAAACATTTGAAGATACTATGTAAAAGCGGGTTCAGGTGTGCTATATGTTTGTGATGTAGTTTGTGGCATTGTTGCTGTAGCTGCTAGCAGCTGTGTGTTCTATATGCACTGGCACAGTATCAGGTGCAGGTAGAGTTACAGTGTGTTTTATGTTGCAGGGTCCGGTGGTAGAGAATATTTCCAGGAGATGTGTAGGCTTCCTCAAGGCCCTGAGCCTGCGTGGCTGTCAAAGTATTACAGACGGTGCTATGAAGTAAGTCTCAGGGAATCCTACCTGGAGAACCTACTGTATAGGGATACGTTACTGTAATCAATGCAAAATCAAATACTGATATTGGAGGGGAAAAAGTATTGTATAGAAAAAGTATTGTATTGTATTGTTTCGTTAAGATTTTTTTTAAAAACATAAAAATTTCACTTGATTACTACCTGGACCTCTCAGTATAAAGATATTTTGGTATATTTATTAGGAGAACCTGATGCTACCAGTGCTAGATTTAACATAATTAGGTCCCTCAGAGGCAGTCAGTATCAGTACAATAATTTAAAAGGTGCAACTCTCTAGTATTGCAACATTGATTGACCAAAATGAAAGAAATATAAGAGAATATTTCACAGTGTTGCGTTTCTGTGTGGGTTGATTTATTTGTAATCAAAAGGAAAAAAGACTTATCAATCAAAAATTGATGATAAATTTTCAAATGCCTTTTTTATGAGTTTATCTATTAGAGACCGAAAATGAAAGAAGAGTTATGGAATAATACATTAAATTGCCTTTTTTATGGGTCTTTTTATTTTGGCAAAAAAGGTAGAGAGATGGAATACTTCATACTGGGCCTCTTGAATACAGGTTTATTGCTAGTCTACACAAAAAATTGAAAAAATTTGGAAATTGTTCTTTTTTGGAAAAAAAATGTAATTGATTTATGTTTCACAAATTGCATTTTTATGGGCTTATCCTGGAACAAAATACAAGAGTGATTTATTTCACAGTATAGTCTTTTAGTATACAAGGTTAGTATTTGACTAAATCTAAAGAATGGTAGACTTATCACTTCTTCATTTTTGTTTAAATGATATTTGAAAAAAGTAAAGAATATAAGCTTACCAATATAGCTGAAATTATTTTCAGTCCAATTATAGTCAATCAGTATATTGATAATTGTGGATGTTATTTTCTATTGAAAAAACATTTTCGCAGGTCAGATTAAGGTTTGTTGATGGGGATGCATTTTACTTGCTATGACTAATGGGCTTCAGTGCTCTGCTATTGAGATATCTATATCTGCCTGTATTACCACTGTGGCAATCATTGCTCAACCAGATAATGCTGTCTAATGATGTTCTTCCTGTCTTCCAGGACATTTGCTCTGCAGTGTCAAAACATAGAAGTACTCAATTTAAATGGCTGCAAAAAGATAACAGATATGTGAGTATATGATGATAACAGTGTGATTGATAACCAGCACAGGAAGTTCCTCTCCTTCCTGTGGCTCCCGAATACTTCCTCTGTGTGCAATCCATCTACAGGCCCACATAAAGGGTTATGTGGTATATATATATATATATATATATATATATATATATATATATATATATATATATATATATATATATATATATATATATATATATATATATATATATATATATATATATAAACATCATTTTACACCCTTCTTTATTTTAGCAATGACTGGTTTTGTTGCTATACAATCAAAAGAACAATGCAAGTGTTATAGGCATCAAGTGCAATCATGGTTGCCCTTTGCCTTGAAATGTCTGATATGCATACAATCTCTTCCAAGAACTGCTTCTTTATGACCAAAACATTCTCATCTGCAATTCTAAGGGCCTTTAATTGTCATCACTTTATGAGATTCTGTTTCTGGCCCTCCAGTTCATTTTGTCTTACAACAGCTGCAGCTGTCAGGGAAGTACTCTTTATTGCACTTAAGCTATGGAATTAAATTACATACTCTATTGTAGTCTTTCGTTACTGATTTCAGGATATATTTGGTAGCCCATTCATGACACTATAATGCATGTATCTTCGAGTGATTCTGATTTCCTAGAAATTTTTGAAAAAAAAGAGTTTCTTCTAACTTTCAAAAAATGTGTGGAGGCTAATTACAATTAATTTACATGAATATTAGTTTACCCTGTTACACCATAACTGCCTGACACCTTTGAAATATCTTTCTCAAATTGAGATCTTTTGGAGAACCTTTGATTGTACTTCATCAGCTTCAGTCTTTGATCATGCTTAGGATGCGTTGATATCATCTCTATGACATGCTTGTTTTTCCCGTTGCAGTACGTGTGCCAGCCTAGGTAGATACTGTTCCAAGTTACAAAAACTGGACCTGGGGTCTTGTTCCTGTATAACAAACAACTCCCTTAAGTCAATTAGGTAAGTGAAGCCCTCCTAGCAGCTGCCTGGTAGCAAGACAGGAATACTGCTGGCCACGGTCAGGTCTGGACATGGCTCCTGTATAACAAACAACTCCCTTTAGTCAATTAAGTAAGGCGGTCCCTCCATCAGCATGTGACATCTTCATCTTGTTACAATTTCAATAAATCTGTAAAGCGTCCCTTGATCTATGGGTGATCTCATTAGGAAATCGATGTGTATGGCATTTTTCTATTTTCAAAACATTTACCTGAATTTTGTAGTGTGAATGAATATAGATGTAGCATTAAACAAATGAGAGTTTTATCATTATCATCATCATCATCATCACCATTTTGAAATATTTATTATCGTTATCATCATTATTATCATTCCTAAATGGTTTGTTATGTTTTGTGGTTAAATTCTTCAACATGCTTAAGAACTGGGGCATGTGGGAAAGTTGCCAGCAACTTGGGGTTAGTCTGTGGTTGTCACCGGGTACTCCCGTTTCCTCCACCAGATACAACTGGCCAGTCATGACTTAGCAGCATATGGCAAAAAAGTGATGAAAAACAAAAAATCCAAATTAGGAGCAGCTTTCTTTGTTTGATTGTTTGCCGTGTTTGAGGTGTGAACAGTGGAACCACGGCGCCCAGTGATTGATTGCGTTGTGTCGCCTGTGCCCAGTCGCTGGAAGAGAGTCATTCTCTCCGCCGTTCATTCTTACCCCTGCAATCAGCGGCCGGCCGGTGATTAGACCAGTCAATCAGGACTTCATTCAATCAACGCTAATCTCATAATGCTTTATTTGCCGTGGAATGAAGATTTAGGATCTGTGTTCTGGAGATAAAGGAACTAATTACACTTCGGACCGGAAAGTCTTTCACCATCTGACGATACAAAGGTGTACACACAAACTTTTCACAACTTGGTCATCTTCAGTGTTGTAATACTGAGGGGGCTGGAACTTCTTGATATATAGACAGAGACATTCTGCAAATAAAATGTTAAGTTTATAAACAGATCTTTATATCCATACTTGTGTAAATTCTTCTTTGGTCATATTTAGGAATATTTTGATTAAATTTAAAGTCTCAAGTTTTGAAATGTAAATGTCACTCAAGCTTTTTGCGGCCAGGTATATCATGTACATAGGACAACTGCCCCTGACGCCAATGCCTTGTAAATAATTGGATATATTTGTGTTCTGTTTCAGTGAGGGCTGTCCCAATCTGAGGAATATCACCATATCGTGGTGCTCACAGGTGACAGACAGGGGTGTAGAGGACCTGGCAAAGGGATGTCGCAAACTCAAGGTTTTTATCGGAAAAGGTTGCCAGCAGGTAGGAAATCTGTGGCTTTATATCCCCAAAGGTTGATACATTGGGTTGTCTATGGTTAAGTGGTCATTGCAAAAGGTTGTCTGACTATGCACTGGTCTACGGGTAGACATTTTAGTTCTCATAGTCTGACTATGTACTGGTCTATGGTAGACATTTCAGTTCTCATAGTCTGACTATGCACTGGTCTATGGTAGACATTTCAGTTCTCATAGTCTGACTATGTACTGGTCTATGGTAGACATCTCAGTTCTCATAGTCTGACTATGTACTGGTCTATGGTAGACATTTCAGTTCTCATAGTCTGACTATGTACTGGTCTATGGTAGACATTTCAGTTCTCATAGTCTGACTATGCACTGGTCTATGGTAGACATTTTAGTTCTCATAGTCTGACTATGTACTGGTCTATGGTAGACATTTCAGTTCTCATAGTCTGACTATGCACTGGTCTATGGTAGACATTTCAGTTCTCATAGTCTGACTATGTACTGGTCTATGGTAGACATTTCAGTTCTCAAAGTCTGACTTTGTACTGGTCTACGGTAGACATTTCAGTTCTCATAGTCTGACTATGTACTGGTCTACGGTAGACATTTCAGTTCTCATACTCTGACTATGCACTGGTCTACGGGTAGACATTTCAGTTCTCATAGTCTGACTATGCACTGGTCTACGGTAGACATTTCAGTTCTCATAGTCTGACTATGTACTGGTCTATGGTAGACATCTCAGTTCTCATAGTCTGACTATGTACTGGTCTATGGTAGACATTTTAGTTCTCATAGTCTGACTATGCACTGGTCTATGGTAGACATTTTAGTTCTCATAGTCTGACTATGTACTGGTCTACGGTAGACATTTCAGTTCTCATAGTCTGACTATGTACTGGTCTATGGTAGACATCTCAGTTCTCATAGTCTGACTATGTACTGGTCTATGGTAGACATTTCAGTTCTCATAGTCTGACTATGTACTGGTCTATGGTAGACATTTCAGTTCTCATAGTCTGACTATGTACTGGTCTATGGTAGACATTTCAGTTCTCATAGTCTGACTATGTACTGGTCTACGGTAGACATTTCAGTTCTCATAGTCTGACTATGTACTGGTCTATGGTAGACATTTCAGTTCTCATAGTCTGACTATGCACTGGTCTATGGTAGACATTTCAGTTCTCATAGTCTGACTATGCACTGGTCTATGGTAGACATTTCAGTTCTCATAGTCTGACTATGCACTGGTCTATGGTAGACATTTCAGTTCTCATAGTCTGACTATGCACTGGTCTATGGTAGACATTTCAGTTCTCATAGTCTGACTATGTACTGGTCTATGGTAGACATTTTAGTTCTCATAGTCTGACTATGTACTGGTCTATGGTAGACATTTTAGTTCTCATAGTCTGACTATGTACTGGTCTATGGTAGACATTTCAGTTCTCATAGTCTGACTATGCACTGGTCTATGGTAGACATTTCAGTTCTCATAGTCTGACTACGCACTGGTCTATGGAAGACATTTCAGTTCTCATAGTCTGATTATATACTGGTCTATTGTAGACATTTCAGTTCAGTTCTGGGGAAATGGGCTTGGAGCGGTGATATAGCTAGGCAGGTTGGCTGATTATAGGGCTGTCAGGCCGACTAGCTTTATGCCTGCCTGTACTGCACTTGCTGGCTGAGCACAGGGCAGAGCAGGGCAGGGGGAGATATATAGCTGTTTAGCATGCACCATGTTGAGAGATGGGTTTGTTCGCCAGCACTGACTCTGGCCGCTGTCTCTCTCTCTCTCTCTGAACCTAGCCTAGCTACTAGGCGTTACTGTGTTTTTACTTTATACTCTGAATCAAGCTAAAGGTCTGCATATTGCATGTTTGATATGAGGGTAAACTCTCAAAGAAAATGGTGTGTGATGGATTTTAGTTTTGTTCTATCTCTGGTCTTACTTGGTTGAGATTTAAGATTTGTAGATTATTTTCTGAACAGGTATTAATATCTGTTTTGTTTTTCAGATAACTGATGAGGGGGTCGCGGCCATTGCAAGAAACTGTCCTGAACTAGAGACCATAAATCTACATAGTTGTGTTGTAAGTTTACATTTTAACCTCTTTATTAACAGTAAATAGGAAACAAATATACTTCTCCCAAAAGAGATCTGATACTGGGCTCCTATGCATGTTTTTTTCTTCTTATTTAATTATTTTGGACATGTTTGTTTGAAATCAAAACTATATTTCTTAAGATAGTAATATGTTTTTATGCATGTGTTGTACTTGATTATATATATATATATATATATATATATATATATATATATATATATATATATATATATATATATATATATATATATATATATATATATATATATATATATATATATATATATTTATATATATTTATATACTGTAAAGTTTGAAATATTAACGTGGAACTATTATTGGAGACTTTAACGTATGGGTCAGATTCGCTAATATTATGATCCGTTCATATTTGTGCCATTTTTCAACGATTTTTCTATGTTCTGTTATGTCTCCGTCGCCTTGTAGTCCAAAACATCCAAAACACTTTTAGGTTACCCCCAGGAGGACAGATTACACGGCGGCATATCTACTTGTATTTAATTACATTATAATTAGGTGATTACATGGGATAGGGAGGGTTGGTTGAGATTAATACTGACACTGAGTAAGCCGAGTGTTGGCAAGTGATGAGGTCAGTATCTCTATCGTTTGGTGGCGCTATTATGCCTTGCCCTATGGAATGAACAGAGCCCTGTAAGATGGACGGCGAAGCTAGCTGTATAACAAAGCTAACAGCTCTTTTATTCATACCAGGACCATCATGGTAAGTATTACAATACTTGCAAATATATAGCAGGAATTGAGTTAACACTAGTCAGTGTCGCCCCTTACCTTGGGTCTTGACGAGTGAAATCAACAACCAGGCACTCGTCTGTATCAATTACAATTTACCCCGGCAAGTCTCTTCTATCCCTAATTTAGAATGTAATAAATGAGTCCAGTGTGTGCATTGTGTTGTAGCCCCTAGCCTTGAGAACGGGGCAGATGTCTGGTTTGTCCATTTAAGGGGTAAATTTGCCAATCTTAATATTTCAAAAATTGGTTTGAATATCTGTCGGCAGACGGCATTTTTCTAGATGGTTCACATGCGAATTTTATGATTCGGTATTATGGAAAAATGGATCGCTTCGGTAAATTTAATCTCGCTAATATTTCGAACTTTACAGTATATATATATATATATATATATATATATATATATATATATATATATATATATATATATATATATATATATATATATATATATATATATATGTGTGTGTGTGTGTGTGTTTATATATATTTAAACTGCTAAATCATCTTCACATTGTTGTCCCATTATTTCAGAATATAACAGATGAAGCTATCCACAGTATAACAGACAACGGGCACAGTCTAACCACGTTATGTGTGCCGGGCTGCTCAGCACTGACAGACGCCTCACTAGTCTCCCTAGGACAGGGCTGTCCACAGCTTAAGTAAGCTACCCTCTTTTCGCAGTGACCCTTCCAAAGCTGAGGCTACTTTTGTCCAAAGCACAGGAAGGCAAAGATTTTTGAAAACTATCTAAACCCTGTCATAATTGGTATTCATCGGATAGCTCTTGCTGAGTACTCTCAGATGAGTACCCATGTGCCAGAATTTTGGTATTTTTTTAAGGTTTTGTGCATCATTTAGTATTGGCCAAATTAGCCACCAGCAGCATAAGGGTTAAATCATAATTTCAGTTAAATTGTGTATGACTGGGAAGTTAAACCAAAGAAATACCTTAACTTCAAAATTAGCCTGAATTTCGATATAATAATATCTAAAATTCTTCAGCTTCATGGGTTCAGTCCCCTGAATTCCCCCCATAGACAGTACCCCTGAACCCCACCGGCCCTTTAACCCCCAATATTAAAAACTAGGGTATTTCATATAGGTCTGGTTCATACACTGCATATCAAAAACTGCCTACAGATAACACTGTGCTGTCTAAAGATACTGAAGCTAATGAGGCAGGGTCTTAGTCAGGATTACAAAAATGCCTGTCCAAAACAGCAATTCCAAAATTTCTGCCCGTCCTGATTCACCTACTCAGCTACTTCAAATCCTTTTACCAACTACATTTAAATAGTCTATTGTGTCAAAGAAAGCAATTTACACATTAACCATGTCCTAGAAAATGGTTTGTTAGGAAAGTATTTGGTTATTACCCCCAAAAAGTTAAAATTAAAAGTTCTTCACACATATTTTTGCCTGTCCAAAAAGGAGGTTTTCAGGAAACTGCCTGTCCAAAAGACAGGCAGGACAGGTCCTAGCTAAGTAACTGTAATGACCCAATCTGACTTTTTCATGCTTCTCGTTTCAGAACTCTGGAAGTTGCCGGTTGTACACAATATACAGATGCAGGTTTTAATGCACTAACAAGAGTAAGTGAAAATCAATAATAAAACAGTTAACCACTCAATGTCATGGTATTTCTGACCAAACTAAGCAACTGGGAAATGGTGAAAGCCAGTTTCCTTTTCCTTAATGAATGTAAAATTTGTGAGGAGTGCCGATACAAAGATTTCATTGATATGGTTGAGAATAAGGTAGGCATTTGCCAAAGTAGATATCAGTATGAGAAGTTTTCATTTGTACCTGGTCAATATTATACAAATATGACATCCCTGTGTGGTGTACAACTGGAATAACTCCCCCGAGAGAGGATTGTCGCCCTAGGGCGTAGCCCGAGGTCGCCAATCCTCTCGAGGGGGAGTTATTCCTGTTGTACACCACACAGGGATGTCATATTTGTTTTATTATACCGAACAACATACAAAACACAAAAGGGGAAAAATGACAAACACAAGAAATTTTGGATAAATACTCTTTTGTGAAAAATCTACAAATTATAATAACAGGGATGTCCAACTGTTGCAATGACGCATCAGAGTGCAACAGAAGCCCCAAAACGTACAACAGGAGAAAATTTTCAGTTTGAAATCGATGTTTCGCTTCCTTTTTCAAATAAAATTTGTATCAGAAAACGTTTAAACTCCATTTATTGATACCACCTCTTAATCAATCTAGGTGCTTATTTATTAGCAAGACACTGAACCTTATTTGTTTGTTTGTACTTTTACTGTCTTTATTAGTTCGAGCAACTCTAACTGTGGTACCGGCCGTTATTTAGTAAATGCTGTCTATTGGCCTCATCACAGTTAGACTCAAACTTAGAGATCCGAGCATTTATAAAATAGCATCTGCGCCAAGAAAACTGGGCGCTCATATCTATTACTTGAAACACCCCCCCAAAAAACAGTCACGTTCGTACCATACCTTATTTGTTTGTATAATTCTATCTTTATTTAATAAAAATCCGTTGCCTGGTGCCTGTTAGGCACAATTTTAAAGTTGAGGCGGTTAGCCTAGTGGATTTCACGTAGGCGATGGCTGACGTTTAATATTCACGCATGCGCATCGAGCTCATTGCCCGGTAGCGGTGATTAACATGTTATTCACGGCTGCATGTTGCCGTGATTAACATGTTAATTCACGAGCTGTGCAGGACAACAGCCTGTTACTAAGTAGTGTCAGGAAATCATGACGATTAATCCATGGCCCTTGACCAATCAGAATCAAGAATCTTCACGTGAGGTATAATAATTCCTTTTAAAGTACTTTCCACAAGATGCACTTGAAAGATATCACCATTGTAGATAGTCTCTTATTAGTGTCACTGCTGGGTTTGCCATAGCCTGGGGCCAAGGTAATTTGCTCTCTGAGAATGGTGAGTGGCGCGCCTGGGACTTGATGTCTTTGATAAAAGGGTTGATGAGAAACACATATACACTAAACATTACTGGTACTATTCTAAATTATATATATATATATATATATATATATATATAAATATATATATATATATATATATATATATATATATATATATATATATATATATATATATATATATACATATATTAAAACTATGTCCATAATTAACTTTCTGCCTTGTGATCAGTTATGCGAAAGAAGCAATTCAGAGACTCTGTGTTGTTCCATTCATTTTTCCTCATTTCTGATTTTACAGTCTTTGATATATTTCATATTTTCAGAATTGTCATGAACTGGAGAGGATGGATTTGGAGGAGTGTGTTTTGGTAAGGGTAGTGAATATTTTGTGCTCTAATCTGTTACCATACAAAGCACTCATGTGTCAGGTACTGTAAAAATTAACACTTCATACTTCGATAAAAAATAACCCACCATATTATATGTTAAACATTTACTGTCTTTTATTATTTTCATTTACATCATTGGAAGTATTGATATATGAAGCATTTGTTTCATTTCTTAAGACATAAATAGCATTTTAATTATGAATCAAGTATAATCTCCTATTTTTGCTACTCACAATTGCTTGTGCAGTAGATATTTAATTGTTGCCTGTTGGGATGACGATTAAGTCTGAATTTCATTCCTTTACTTTGCAGATTACAGATGCAACATTAGGCCATTTAGCAATGCATTGTCCAAAAATAACAAAGCTGGTGAGTATATTCTACTACAAGTTCCACTCGCAGTGTTATTTTGGTTCTCAGATACTTACGGGAGTAACTTTATGAATTAATCTCTAGCCAATTACTTCCTTTGATTCTGTTTGGTTTACTAAAATAATGTATGATAAAGGAACAGCTTTTTGAAATGAAAAAGATTATTCAGGAAAAACGAAAATTAATTTTAATTTTTTTTGAAGTTTAGCCATTCAAATCAGGAATAGCCTAGAAAATACCTTTATTTTATAATTTATTTGTTGTGGAAAAGGTTTTCATTTGGGCTAATCTGTTTCCTCAAAATTTCAAAATGGTTGCATGATTGCCCTGATTTGAATATATGTAACTTAAATATATGTTGGCTATTTACTCATATAATTAAATCTCATTGTTCTTGTGTGTGTTTCAGAGTCTCTCTCACTGTGAGCTAATCACAGACGAGGGTATCCGGCACATTGGGGGAAGCGCCTGTGCCACCGAGCACCTCTCAGTCCTCGAACTCGATAACTGTCCACTCATCACCGATGCATCTCTAGAACACTTAATGAGCGCCCAGTGCCTCGAGCGCATTGAGCTCTACGACTGTCAGTTAATCACCAGAGCTGGCATTAGGAGACTAAGGGTAAGAGACTATGAAGTGTATCACGGGAACTTGGTCTCGAGATTATGAAGTATATCACGGGAAGTTGGTCTAGGGGTCAACACTTGGCTGCAGTGCTGACGATCCAGGTTCGATACCTAGTGGGTGCGCAGAAAAAAGAAATTTACAATTTCTAGCTGCTTTCCAGTGCTTCCGATGTCACTTTAAGCCATGGGTTCCATCTCTCTTGATGTCTGTCTTGAGGGACGTAAAAGAACGATCCATGTCAATGATATTTGACCAACATCGGTTTCTCCTCTCGGTCTGCCAAACTCCCTGGAAGGCGGGAGTGTATAGATAGCCAACCATTGAACAAGTCCACCTCCTAATGGCACCTGGTTGCTAGAAGTCGCAGCTAGGAGTTGGGAATATGGGATGACGTTGGTTCATGTAAAAGAGCCTTTGAACATTTAGTAGGAAAGGGGGCTATATTAGATATCTATTAATGATATTAATATGAGACCATTCAATAGCTAGACATGATGCTTCTCTCAAGAGAGCATTGAGTTCTCTGTGTGTTTCTTACTGGTATGATGAGTTGCTAGATTTTGATACCATTGTTTTTGTTCGTTTCAGAATCACCTGCCTGATATCAAAGTACATGCCTACTTCGCACCAGTGACACCGCCGCCCTCTGTAGGTGGGGGCCGACAACGCTACTGCAGATGCTGCATCATATTATAGGTGTACGCCCCAACACTTAGGAACTCTATATAAATAACACGTCGTGTGAGAAGCGCCGGGGACGGGACGGCAGGCCTCGGACAACCATGAAACCACATACCGAGAGGCACCAGGGAGCACTGCAGCACCCCCTCTTAGAGCTGATATGAACTAAAGGATGTCTGTATTCGCGTTCAAGTAAAACAGAAAAATCACCCATGGAAGTTTGCAAAGGAAAGAGGCTACGTGGAGCTGAGCTGGTTACCAATTACCAATGGAAGAAAAAAAGAAAGCTTAGTGACGCCGTCTTTTGTAGTGGATATGAATTAAGAATAGCCGAAATTGAGTGTAAGAAAAAACACCTGTGGATGTGTCACAAAGGCTGAGCTGATTTCTACTACCATTGAGGATATCCAAGGGAGCTTTGCAGTGCCCTCTTTAAGTAGGGTTATGAACTAGGACAATTTCGTGTGTGTGTTTGCAAGCTCAAATCTGCCCCTGGAAATGGGAGTACTGCAGTGCCCTCTTTTGTTGTGTATGTGCACTAAGAAGTATTGGGTTGAAGAAGTAACAAACCGCCCATGTCGGCTTTTGAGGGAGCATTACAGCGCCCTCTTTTATTGTGGTAGTGTACTATGAGACGGAGCTGCCTCTTGGTCTGCAGGACGCTGATACTAGTGTATTATAAGGTGTGACTGAGCATTGAGCTAGAGGGCTAGACTATAATACTGATTATTATTCACCTACTATATTGCTGTGGTGTGTGGGGTGACATCATTCCTCCTCCGTTACTTAACTCAGCAGCTTACTGTGCGGCGTGTGAGGAGAGGACCTACACAAGAGGGATGACAGAGACAGCCATGATAACGCTTCACCTAACATAACAAACCTCTGACAACACAGGGGATCCCACATGCCTCTGACAGAAACACCCTCTCAACCAAGCCCCAGGGGAACTCACAGATTATCTCTTAGACACCCAATATCACCTACCAGAAACCCCTTTGACAACACAGGGGATTTCAAAGACAACCCCATGTCTCTGACAGAAACACCCTCTAAAGCAAGCCCCTAGGGGATCTTAGAGAGAACCTTTAGTCAGGCTATGTCTCTGTCAGAGATACCCTCTCAGGGGACCCAGGGGACTTGACAACATACTCGAGCCATCCTCTGACCCTAGAAAGAGCCTCTGGCAAGAGACACACTTATTTTTTCTGACAGACACCTTGTCTTGCATCTCAATTGCGGAACAAGTTTATGTATGCCCTCAATATCTCTGACAGAAACCCCCTGTGACAACCCAGGGAATCTGACAGAAAGAGCCTCTTGCAAGGGAGACACTTATTGTCTCTGACAGAGACCTCAGCTTGCATCTCATGGGCAAAATATGCCCTATGGTTTCCGTGAGGGTGGTTAAAAGATGGGGTTTCTATGAGGGTGGGTATATATGGTAGGTAGTTACCCTGTGTTGTCAGAGAGTATGGGGTTTCTGTGAGTGATGCCACGATAGATCAACCACACCATGATTATAATAAATTCTCCACTTCAAGGATCAGAGCTACAGACAGAGCAACAGTATGACATTGCTGATCATGATACTAGTATATATAGAGAGAGAAGCGATAATGGCAGCCCACCTTACCAAGCCACCAGAAGCATCAGGTGTTAACCCTTCCGATGCTGTGGCTACTTTCATTCAAAGCACACTGATGCAAAGATTTTTGAAAACCATCTAAACCCTGTTGTCTTGGTATTCATTGGATAGCTCTCACTGAGAACTCTCAGATGAGTACCCATTTGCCAGGGTTTCGGTCATTTTTCAAGTTTTTTGCATCATTTTGTATTGGCCATATTAGCCACCAGCAGTATAAGGGTTTCTACAAGATAGCCGATACATGACTCTAGTGCCCTGAAAAGGCCATGGCATTTTGCTCATATCTCAGATTCTAGCATCTTTTTGGAAAGTCATGAAGGAGGATTGTTTTTCAAGTCTGCCGACAACTCTCCTCCAAATATTTTGTGAGTTCATGCTTAATGCTTAGATTATTTTCAAAATTGTCACATATCAAGACTTCTTTATGAAGGGGTCCACCAGGCATGGATAGAGTAGAGTTATCATGAGAACCTCAAGGATGAAATAGTCCAGAGGTGGCATTTAGTAAAAGCTGTTCAATATGTTGTAGCTTAAACCCATTCATGCCTTCAGCACTCAAAACTGCCAGACCACTTAAGTGATTTTTCTACAACAAGAGCAGTTTTCAGAAAATATTTGAAAGATAAATGTTTATCTGAAACTAAAAATCCATCTTCAAATTGTTCTCCACGTAATGCTTAGTTCCAAATATATTTTCAATAGAGTCATAGATAGAGATAGGTACTGGTACTCGATGCGATACTAAGTACTAGTATTGAATGGGAAAATGTATCATATCAAAAAGGTTACATATTATATCATATCATTAAGATGTCATTTGGACAACCAAATTATTCAACATCTTACATCAGTGCTCACAAATATTTTGGTCAGGATTTTCTACAATTATCAATTCCTTATGAATTGTCTGAGTAGTACTTGAGTTGTGTTTATGACGAATCTTAAGCCCATCCAGGTAACCTTAAAACACAGTGGTCCTCTTGGTCAATCAAATGGGAAAATAACTAGGTCACTTTTGGTGGCTGCAGGCATGAATAGGAATAAGGTACCCAGCGTATTCTAGATAAGTGAGCAGGTGTATACGATTGTAAAATGATAATCTTGCTGTCTCCCTTGTATATGGTATTTAAAGAATTTCATGATTGCCCATTTTGGACACTCACTTTCAAACTGACTAGCTGAGTTGGGAAAGCTATACGATCCCTGTGCTGCCACCTATGTATAGTTGATGAAACGGTGGAAGAGATGAGTGTGAAGAGTCTGTGATAAGAAGGTGGTGGCATGGGAGGATTGAGCTGTTGATTTTGATATACTGTGACGGAAGAGGTAATGGAAGGTTCAGGAATATGTGAATGTAGGGAGTTAAGTAGAGTTGGGTGTGACAACCAGTGTTGGTACTTACCCATTCATCATCTGAGTGCAGGACTAATTTGACAAAATAAATAGCCTGGCTATCAAAATAGCTCTTTCAAGCCAATGACTTGTTAAATATGTATGTATGTTTATATATGTATATATATATATATACATATATATATGTATATATATATATATATATATATATATATATATATATATATATATATATATATATATATATATATATATATATGTGTATATATGTTTGTATATATATATATATATATATATATATATATATATATATATATATATATATATATATATATATATATATATATATATATATATATATATATATATATATATATATATATATATATATATATATATATATATATACATACATATACATACATATACATATATGTTTTGGCCTCCCTGCATTTAGTGAATGAATGGGTTAGAAGTTGTATGAAGAAGGAAAGCTAGGGAGGTTGGAGTTTAATTTATCAGATTTGCTGGAGCAAGAAAATGCACTAATGAAATGAATAGTAAATTAAAGATGAGTGTGTTTTATAATTACTGTCAGATATAATCTGAAGCTGAAAAGATACACATGTACTTTACTTGGGTCATTGAGTGTTAACTCAGAAATATCTTAGAATATGAAGCTGAATATTTGGCTTGAACCATGTCCTATTACCAACTGTGTCATACAATATGATGCTAAATAATAAAAAAATATATCTGGCTTGAACCATGTCTTTTACCTACTGTATCATACAATATGACACTAAAAAATAAAACATCTGGCTTGATCCATGTCCTATTACTTACTGTATCATACAGTATGATGCTAAATAATGAAAATATCTGGCTTGATCCATGTCCTATTACTTACTGTATCATACAATACGATGCTAAATAATAGAAATATCTGGCTTGAACCATGTTGTATTACCTACTGTATCATACAATTTGATGCCAAATGATAAAATATCTGGCTTGAATCATGTTCTAAATATACAGGTGCATCATTCGATATGATGATTTACATTTAAAATATCAGGCTTGAATCATGTTGTGTTAGCTTGGAGCTTGTGGTACGATACTAAAAGGAAAATATCTGGCTTGAATCATGTCCTGTTATTTTGGATCATAATGTAATATGATGCTAATATGTGAACTATCTGGCTCCAATCATGTCATGTTAGCTCATACATATATGACATAATTCTATAAAAGAAAATATCTGGCTTGAATCATGTCATGTTAGCCCATACATATATGACATAATTCTATAAAAGAAAATATCTGGCTTGAATCATGTCATATTAGACAGAGGTGTCATTGAGTCGTTGAGATGTAGGTGTCATTGTGATATAATTCTATAAAAGAAAATATCTGGCTTGAATCATGTCATATTAGATTATAGGTATCATGTGATATAATTCTATAAAAGATAAATACCTGGCTTTATCATATCGTGTTAATTTATAGCAATGCTCAGAGTTTGCACCATTTCATATTGATGTTTGAAGGGAGGTGTTATTCACAATACAAAACTCAACATGTACCTGTCAACATATAAACTCTTGTTATGGGGATGATTGGCATTTTTGCAGGATTTCCTGTAGTTCCAATCCTGTCCACCAGGGTCAGGTAAATACCTGAGCCATGTCATACGATGCTAGCCCACTGATTAATCTTTCCCTCCTAATCCCTTCGAACAATACATGGCTTTTTCTAACAATCACAATTAACAAGGGAATAAGCCTGAACAAGGGCTGGAGTGATTTAAATACAGTAATTGTGGCAATTAACTTCCACTGGCTAGAAGGGGATAGGCTGACCTATTTCTTGGGGAATAGTCCGACATTTCTCTAAATGATTGTATCATGCGCCCATTGGCGGAGAGTCTTCAGGTCTTCACAGTTCCATCAGAGAGAGAGGGCTAATTTGAGGGTTGGTTACATGAAGAGTATTTACAGGTAGGTTAACTCTCATTGAGATACTATATCTCTGTATGTTTGACTTGGTTCTCGAGGTATGTGTATTTGTATGGAGTGATCATGGGGCAATTTTAGTAGTCAATGGCACCATGATAAGTACATACATTATCATCATTCAAATGCTTCTTATTTTGTTGTGAGGTTTCCTACATGCTACAGACCTATGACCATGCTAGAAATGACACCACTCTATTTATACCAGGTTGCTCAGTATGTCTGCCTTAGATCATGTTATATAAGTGGACCCATACCTACCCTGTGAGCTATGTATGCTATCTGGTTGAACAACGCCCTCGGATGGGGTGCTAGAGATTTCTCAGCTCATTCGCACCTGAAGAGTACACATCATCTGTAAACAGCCAGGCAAAATATAATTATTTCTACAAATTTGTGGGGCTAGTTGGTTTAAGAGAAAATTGTCCACCGTCAGCAGGACCGAATCTTTATCAAATAGCCTAAAATACAATTCTGTACTTGCATGTTTAAGTGGCTGCCATTTTGTGAAAAAAATGTCTAGAATAAGCAATTAAGGGAGAGGACTAAGCTGTTACTGGATGTGATTTCCTGAGCAGCTGACTTGATATTTGTGCATTTGTATTCAATGCACAACTCAACTGAGAGAAAGTCAACACAATCAGAAAATCAAATGGCTTATGACATACCTAACTATTGGTTTGTAATATACTCCAATGTGGAGAGTGGTTATAGCCAAAATACGGTGGTACAACCTCTTCACTCACAGTCTCGTATCCGAGTCTGTTTCGGGACATATTTACCTAGAGTAATATTTGGAAACTATTTGAAGGGATGTTAGACCAAAACAAACATACTACTTCCAATCAAATAGTTCTTTAAGTATTATTTGATTTTCAAGATAAGTCCATGTGTCAGAGTGTGTGTATGCTCTAAGTGTTATTGTGCACAGGTTAGCCAGGTACTCTAAAGCAAAATGCTAATTAATAAAAAGGAAGGTTAAATTTTGAAATGTTTGGTTGGAAGTTGTGCATCCTCAACTAATATATGACTGATATTTATATTTTTAGGAAAACCTCTAATTTCCTTAATTTTTGTGATATTTCTTTAGTTACCAGGTACATGGGGTTCTTAGCTCTTGAATGGGGTGATGCTTAGTAATGCCAATAAACAATAAACAGTATGAAATATATATATATATATATATATATATATATATATATATATATATATATATATATATATATATATATATATATATATATATACACACACACACATATATGTATATATATATATACACACACATATATGTATATTTATATATATATGTATATATACTTACATATATATATGTATGGGTATGCATGGTGTAACAACTTCGAATTAACTTCGGGGTTGTAAAATCTGATACAAAAGGT
This sequence comes from Maea johnstoni, assembly GCA_963942565.1. Classification (NCBI taxonomy): domain Eukaryota; kingdom Metazoa; phylum Annelida; class Polychaeta; order Spionida; family Magelonidae; genus Maea; species Maea johnstoni. Next base: position 48,636,969 of record OZ012689.1, on the reverse strand, counting down.
GGTTTAATTTCACCTTCAGAATATTACTTTGCTTTAAATCAATTTTCCTATGTGTCACACCCTATGTCTGCTCTAAATGTGACTGGGTAAGAGGATTTAGAATAGATTGAGCATTGATCAATAAGTGAGTGAAGAGTGAGTCTCTCTGGACAGATGATATACCTAACGGGGAAACAATGGCATTGGTCATAACCATTAGAATATTGTACGTACAATGTACCCACTTATGTCTACCTAACGATGTACTTCCATCCCATGAGAGAACCTGTGTCAGTGTGATAACACTAAATTAAGGCTGGTAAATTTCCTGAGTCCTGTGCTGCCTAGTTCAGTTGTCTGATTGAATCAAACAGTGGTTTTTATTTTGCAAGTGTTAAGTGTACCTCCCCGGGCTGATGATAGGGCAGGCAGCTCAGTGGGTGAAGTACTCACCAGGTTTCAAGCTTATTTCGCTCTCGTTCTCAGAGAACCTAGCCCATTGGACAATCAAGCCAGTATTTTGCTAATAAAGAAAAATATTGACAAAACTCTTAAACTTGTCAATCGTTATTAGTATCATCCAAATGGGGCTAATGTCCATTTGCTAAATACAGTTACATTGTCATAACTAGATTACAAACCTACCCAGCAGGTCTTAGCCAATCAGGATGCCTGTTAGCCTCCATTTTGGGCAGTCTTTTTCATGTAAACTTGAGCCACATTTGGCTTGGCAAATGACCTTATCCCTTCCAATGCTGAGACTACTTTCGTTCAAATCATAAGGATGCAAAGATTTTTGAAAACCATCTAAACCCTGTCATGTTGGTATTCATTGAAAAGTTCTCGCTGAGGAGTGCTCCCTCTGAGTATTCATATGCCAGGGTTTCGGGCATTTTTCAGGGGTTTTTTGCATCATTTTTTTATGGGCCAAATTAGCCACGAGCAGCCTAAGGGTTTAATAGTTGCCAGGTTATAAAGGAGGAAATAGAGTAGGGTCATCAGCTGCCAGTGTGTGCTCCCGTTATTGTGATGTGATATTTCACTAGAGACCAGTGCTTAGTATTCCTGCTGCAGTGACAAACAAAGTGTACATTTCTCACCTAATGGCTTAATCAGGAAATCAGCTTACTATGTAATGACACCATAACCTGTATGCTAACCCATTGTATGAATCAACATAAGCAAATATACCCTAGCAATTGATGGACAAGTGTCAGAATAAATGAAAATATGTATGTATATTTATAAATATTTAAACAAATAAGAACAAGCGCTTATTTTGTCTCTCTCTCTCTCTCCCCGTAGTTTAGCTGATGATTGCAGGATGCAGAGTGAGACCACTGGTGAAAAGTCAAGATCACAATTAAAGGTGCTGATCAACACAACCACACATCTATTTACTAAATAAGTAATATGAAATATAACATGTTCACAGTAAAGTGCAATAAATTTCCTCATCTGTTATTATAAACATTTTCATACACCTCTTACTGTTATACCCCCTTTGCTCAAACCAAAGCCTGAATATCTGGATAACATCTTTCTTAACTAAGTATCTTTTGTAACATATTTTAACCTTCATGACAGGAAATGGTCACTAAATGCAACTTACAACCCTCAAGAGCACGCTACAACTCCTATATTAAGCTGCAAGCCAGTGTATCATATACTTCGTTGCCTAAATATCCCACTTTTATGTAGTCATTTCCATTAAAACTGCTGTTACACTCTTTTACGAGGGGAAATCTGTGAGGCTGTCTCTTTTTGTGTAACAGCCCCTCGGAAAGCTTATTTGATTTGACCTATATAGATGCGGATGCATTGGATTCTCAGGGGAGCAGCTAAGCAGGAAACACAGCCCAGCCCAGCCACCTACAGTAGGGAGGACTCCACTTCCTGGGTCCTCGCCACGGTAGCCTCTGCGCATTTCCTGTAATGTTCAACTCTGCTTCAGAATAAAGTCGGCTTTATATTTGATACTGAAATAATGCATAAGAAGTAGCACTTGCTCAGTATTTTTCCATGGTGGACTTCAGCATCTAAGTTAAGATGCGAACGTTATCTAAGGTTAAGATAGAATAGGAGCGGAATATTTTGTAGAATTTTCGCCTTAGCTGAAGAGCGTCGGCCCGCTCCCACAGATACCCTACAACTCTGCCCCTGAAGAGGAACCTGTATGGTGTTATTGTACCTGTGAGGGAAGCTATACGAGTCCTCTTTTTCTTCGTCTCATTAATCTAATGCAGTATACTTGTCTATCGCAATGGATATCCCCTCTCCTGCCCACAAAAAGTTCACATTAGAATCATCTTTTAAGTAACCCAGTTCGTGTTTGGAGTGAACTTGAGGTCCGAGATCTTTAGAATAGAAATTATCCCAAATTATCAAAAACAGTATTATAAGTAAAAACATGGGATAGTGAAAATGAGGAGACTGCCCTTCACGACGCCTCACTTTTGTATAGCGACCAGGCCGAGTCGCTAATGAGGACTCAGCTGAGAATCCATGGGAGCCTCTTCACGACGCCGCACGTTTGTATAGCGACCAGGCCGAGTCGCTAATGAGGACTCAGCTGAGAATCCATGGGAGCCTCTTCACGACGCCGCACGTTTGTATAGCGACCAGGCCGAGTCGCTAATGAGGACTCAGCTGAGAATCCATGGGAGCCTCTTCACGACGCCGCACGTTTGTATAGCGACCAGGCCAAGTCGCTAATGAGGACCCGGCTGAGAGTCCATGGGAGCCTCTTCACGACGCCGCACGTTTGTATAGTGACCAGGCCGAGTCGCTAATGAGGACCCGGCGGAGAGTCCATGGGAGCCTCTTCACGACGCCGCACGTTTGTATAGCGACCAGGCCAAGTCGCTAATGAGGACCCGGCTGAGAGTCCATGGGAGCCTCTTCACGACGCCGCATGTTTATATAGCGACCAGGCCAAGTCGCTAAAGAGGACCCAGCTGAGAGTCCATGGGAGCCTCTTCAC
>OZ012689.1:48594007-48631507 GCA_963942565.1 Maea johnstoni | reverse complement strand
CAAGTCTCAGCTGGATCCCTAAGCGGGTTGCCCTGGTTGCTATATAAATGTGCGGTGATGTGCAGTGCTGTCTATGGTTCATCTGCAACTGAAAGACCCCTCGGAACAAGCCGTGAAGGGAGGGGAATTTCTTCGCGGTTCAGGATTTCTATCTCGTCGTGATATGACCTAAGCTGCTGAAAGTGACGTAAAAAACATTTCTTCCTTCCTTTGTTACCTTATTGGACAAGGGATTTCTCATTTTAGAATTTTAGATTTGGTTTCAAACTTGTTCCTAACTTTATTTCTTACTTGTTCATCTCTAAAGCCTCTCTCAACTCCTCTGGTCAAAGCCAAGGCTACAGTGCCGACATTCAATTCCTGCACTAAATGCCTGGTCCGGGCATACTACACCACCGCACGCCCGATTGACATGGACATGCATGCATGGATCACCTCCAAATTGAACGTAGATTTTATTAGCAAGCTACGTTAAGGTCATTGGCGTGCTTGGATAATTTGTTAACATGTTATCCATGGGTTGTGTACAACCAGGCACGGACAGACGTGCGGTCGACTGGTGCAGCAACTAAATGTCTGTAATGTATGTATACCTATCACTTCCTGCCACTGCTATCTCTTGACAAAGGGAGCAGTAGCCTGCCTCCTAGGCCATATTTAAATGTCTTCCATTGTGGATAGATGGCACTGCGGTATACTAGGAGCTCACTTGAAAATACGGCCTGGTGACAAATGTTCAGGCTCCCTATCTTCACCATACAAAGACTCCCTAAAAATCTTGGGAGTCATTAAGACTCATTATCTCTGGCTCTAACATATGCTGGCTAATCAGAATCCAGCATATGTATAGTAATCTACCTCGTGTGGCAGTTGTGGGAACTAAATGGCCAACAGTATGCCACAAGTCCCTCTATCTAGTATAGGTGCAGGCTTCTATATACAATGAAGTAAAATCATAACAGAGCCGTGTGGCTAGGCTAAGGGAGCAGGTGCTCAGGCGATGCTTCAAGCATGCTCAAGATGGATGCCCCATCAACTTAAGACAACTTAAGGCCTATTTTTTTTTACTCACTTCATAAGTAATAACTGAGGATTGGTGAGGAGGACAGGTTTGTGGGATATCTTCACCTTGCATTTATTGAAAAGTTCCCCTTGTTGTTACATAAGCCAAACTGTCCTTACCTTCACTTGAACCAATCTTTCTAATCATCCTTTTTGCCCGAGTCCAATTTCAAACTCATAAATAGTGCTCCTATAAAAAGTTGATAATTTGGCTGAAATTTAGCACTTTTCCACTGTACCGAAAATCTTTGAGAAAAAGAAGGTAGGAGATGATTATAAAGACAGACACGTGTAAAGTAGCGTATAAGAAATGTGTAACTTTACTTGTGGGTGTAAATTATGTCTGTGGAGAGGCACCATTTTGTTGAAAGATGGAATGCTTTATGTTGTTACACAATCCGCTTTTGTTTAAAGAAGGGTGCTTTACATGTAAATGCCAATGCTTATTGGTTGTATTGAAATTTGAGAACAATCGTACGTGCCTACTATTCTTATTTTTATAGCCACCAATTGTTATCTGAGGTCTACCATCAAATCTTCCACATGGACATGCTCTCTGCTAATAAAACAGCACGTCGTATGTCCTCTAGTGCCTTTTAACCACAAATGGCACGTAAAACATGCGCCAACGCTTTTCCAGCCCACCTATGTCCTTGTGTTACCAGCTGTATTGGCATTGGAGCGAGGAGAGGGGCATAGAGCACGTAGTACCTTCGTGTATGCGTCATTTCCCGTTTAGTCACCCATCCGCAACACAGCCTGCATGCATTGCAACCACCTTTTCAGAAAATGAACCCCAACCCCTTGTACCTGAGCATTTGGAATCTCGATGGAAATTCCTGGCTGAATCGTGAGGCGCCATTATTGATGGTAGAGGGAACTGGAGTACCCTGGGAAACTGCCGACTAACCCTGGGAAACTTCCGACTAACCCTGGGAAACTGCCGCCTAACCCTGGGTAACTGCCGACTAACCCTGGGAAACTGCTGACTAACCCTGGGAAACTGCCGCCTAACCCTGAGAAACTGCCGACTAACCCTTGGAAACTGCCGACTAACCCTGGGTAACTGCCGCCTAACCCTGTGAAACTGCCGACTAACCCTGGGAAACTGCCGACTAACCCTTGGAAACTGCCGACTAACCCTGGGTAACTGCCGCCTAACCCTGTGAAACTGCCGATTAACCCTGGGAAACTGCCGCCTAATCCTGGGTAACTGCCGACTAACCCTGGGAAACTGCCGCCCAACCCTGGGAAACTGCCGCCTAACCCTGGGAAACTGCCAACTAACCCTTGGAAACTGCCGACTAACCCTGGGTAACTGCCGCCTAACCCTGTGAAACTGCTGAATAACCCTGGGAAACTGCCGCCTAATCCTGGGAAACTGCCGACTAACCCTGGGAAACTGCCGACTTCCCCTTGGAAACTGCCGACTAACCCTAGGAAACTGCCAACTAACCCTGGGAAACTGCCGACTTACCCTGAGGAAATGCCGACTAACCCTGGGAAACTGCCGACTAACTCTGGGGACCTGCCGACTAACCCTTGGAAACTGCCGGCTAACCCTGGGGAACTGCCGAATAACTAACCCTGGGTAACTGCCGATTAACCCTGGGAAACTGCCGCCTAATCCTGGGTAACTGCCGATTAACCCTGGGAAACTGCCGATTAACCCTGGGAAACTGCCGCCCAACCCCGGGAAACTGCCGCCTAATCCTGGGAAACTGCCGATTAACCCTGGGAAACTGCCGACTAACCCTAGGAAACTGCCAATTAACCCTGGGAAACTGCCGACTTACCCTGGGGAACTGCCGACTAACCCTGGGAAACTGCCGACTAACCTTGGGAACTGCTGACTAACCCTTGGAAACTGCCGGCTAACCCTGGGGAACTGCCGAATAACTAACTCTGGGGAACTGCCGACTAACCCTGGGAAACTGCCGACTAACCCTGGGGAACTGCCGAATAACTAACTCTGGGGAACTGCCGACTAACCCTGGGGAACTGCCGAATAACCCCAGGTCACTGACAACTATCTCACAGGCTTTCGATGGATGAAACATCAAGAACATAAGAATGGACACATGACAACCTCCAAACGCTTTTATTTGCCACTAAAAGTACATATAGTGTTTCATTTAAGCTAATTAAGTAACAATGACTTGTAGTTACCTAGTTTTCTTGATAGCATTTAGATAGCAGGGCCATGTGCTGATGAATGTGCTCACAAATGTCTAAACATAGTTCTATCAAACATGGTTCTAAAAATATGAGTTGATACTATTTGTGTCATGTCTTTGACCTCATGCAAATGACGAGCATTTATTCGTCGTATAAGGTGACTAGGATTAGCTGGATTGGTGCTGCCATCTATTGTGTAGAGAAGAGAGAAGGAATATCCTGGAAAACTACCTTAAGTGACGTGGGTGAAGTTAGGAGTCCCCTCTCTCCCCGCGGAGCAGAGTCGTGAATGATGTATGAGTTCTCTTTGTTAAGGTGCGTACCCAAGTCACCCTTTTTAAAGTCGAGGCCCAAACCTTCCTCTGTTTTATGACGCATCAGGGGAAGCTTGGCAACGAGTCAGGATTATACGGGGATGCCTTAATTCGGATATGTCCGACTTTAAGAGACTGACTATCAATTGTAGGGTTTTAAAGACCACGCGCTAGTAGTAGTAAGCAACCCGCTTCAAATGACAGTGACCTAGTTTAGGCAGTACCGACATCTTATTTGAAATCTCTGTCTCATGGATATAAAGGCGATCAGAGGAGAGCATTACATTGTTCATATAACACGGACTGGGGCGACTAGAGCTGTTCAGGATTTACAGAATAATGTGAGGTATACACCTCTCTAGCTTCTAGCTTAAGAACTCTCTACACAGCGGTAGGTTATACTTGAATACCTTATAACATCTTTTAACCCTAATTCTGCTGGTGGCTAATTTGGCCAATACAAAATTATACAAAAAACCTAAGGATGACTGAAACCCTGGTATATGGGTACTCATCTGAGAGTGAGAGTGAGATTATCCAATGAATACCAACATGACAGGGTTCAGATGGTTTTCAAAAATCTGTGCGGCCTTGTGCTTTGGATGAAAGTAGCCTCAGCATTGGTAGGGTTAAAGACACTTGTAACGATTGTTGTTTTGATTAAGGCTCGGGCTTCCCCCATGACCGAGAGATCCAGCACGGTGGTCACCAGGTGCTCGCTGTGTCTCTCCGCCTCTCAGCGTCCAGGGCTCGACTCACGCCGGTGCTTGTGATGAGGTTACTATGTCATGCCCATAGGTTACTAAGGACATATAAGGCCAGCAGGTGTTTCCCCAGGTTACTACATGTACACAGGGTACATGCAGCATCACCGTCTAGCTGGTCACGCTTATCGCAACTGAAGGAATACCTTTATGTATACATGTAGCGTGTTGCATTTCTATTCCCATTCAAAAGCTCAACTTAGTCCAATTACTTTTGAAAATCACTAAGCAATGTGGCATGAATTAGAAAAATATTTGTGACGGGGATTACCTCCCCGTTGTATGATTCTCTTTGTTATTCTTTAAGTTCTATATATAACTCTATATTCAAATCATCACATTTCTTCGTATACCTGTGTTATTTTTCCTGCCCTAATGGCCGAGCGGTCTAATGCGGTGGCCACCGCCTGCTCAAAAGCGTCTGGGTTCTGATCCCGGTCGGGGTGTATGAGAAAGCTTCCATTATGACCTGGAGTTAGGTGATGGTTTTCGCTGGTTAATCCATGTTCCTCCACCAACTAGCACTGGCTAGCAACGATTTAGCCTAAACATGGCAGAACAAGTGACGATTGATGAAAATCTAAATACAAATTTCGGCTTTTTTCTACCAGGCACTAAGTGTTGAAGATTGTAATGGTAGTTAGTTGTATTTAGTTACTCTTATATCCGTCACCAGGTGGACTGATGGCTCCATCTGGCCACCAGAGTGATGAGGACCGTTGGCCCTCCATAGGCAATTGACAGTACTAAAACCTCGTTGGACAACTCGAAGGGGAACTTTCAGGGACTAATTACCTACATGTGGGCTGTGTTCTAGCAAACATCTCACTTTAAAACATTATCCGAAGGTAAACAGGTTCCATCACTCGCGGGTGGATAGGAAGGTATCTTGCACTCGTGAATGATTCTGTGTCTTGAGACTCGGCAAGCCTCGTCCCAAAACACAAAATCACTCTCTTTCACCGCACTCGTAATGGAACTCTATTTCCACAATGATATTACCCAAGTAGCCACAGCCAGACACAGAATAAATGGTTAAAACTCTTACAATAAGGTATTCGTTAGGATGGCATCAAAGGGCTCTTTATACCATTCCCCGGTTTGTTCGATTTGAAATGAAGAAAGTGGAAACTATCTCAAGACGTTAAAAAAACACAATGCAAAGATGTGTTTGGCTGGTCATGAGATGGTTGTTTCCGGAAATTTATCCCACGTCTCCCGTTCACGCTATTGTTCTCGTTTAAGGTACAGCAGCAGGCGTAGGTGAAGCAAGGGGGCTGGTGCGCTATGGGGGTACGGGACGGCAGGAGAGTTGTCATCATTCTGTTCACAGTGGTCGTGTTCTGTGTGACCGCCGTGCTGGACATCCTAGCAGGAATAGGACAAGACTCTAGTGGGGGTATGTATACTGTGTTATATATATACTAAAGCATATGTGTGTTCCTCAGTGCGTGAATGTAAATGTATGAATTCTTTACTTGACAGTTACATGCGCAGCTTATAAGGTTTGCCAACTACAGTGAAATCTCCTAATATGAACACCACTGAGATGTGAACACCCCTGGTATATTAACCACATCTTCTCATTCCCTAGTGCATGTAAACAGTACGTTGAAAAGGACCTCTGAGAAGTGAACGCCTGTCTTAATGTGAACACCTTCACCCTGGTCCCGAGATGTTCACACAAAAGATATTCCACTGGTATGTGAAACTGTTTCTTTGGGGACATGACTCCTATGTTCACGTTCAAATACCTTTTATAATTACACTTATGCACAAATATATGGAAATTTTCATAAGATATGTCTAATTCAGTACTGATTAAAAACTAGATGAATATATAGAGGTATGTTTGAATATGATATGTCATTTTGTAGATGTTTCCTATGGGATAACAGCTATCTAGTTATTTTGGGATAGCCTCAGGGTCGTACTATACCAGTGGGCCGGCCTGTTGACCTGCTGACCCTACCATCACCACTCCTGCTCCATGGGGCAACTCAAAAAGCAAACTTAGAAACGAGGTCCACACAGTAAATGTATAAAATAAATGTATGTATGTATGTTTATTGGCCATGCTCAATTGCATGAAAAACGATACAAATATTACAAATATGTGTAAAGTAACAGAAGTGGTACTATTATTCCCATGACGTTCAGGTTATAATAGCAGAAACATATTTACAGAATGACCAAAACGGATATATAGGTCAATTAATTAAACAAGCTATGAAAACGAAATAAGAGTATTCGTACAAGATTAACACAAAAGGGGAGCTGTACCCCAACGTATTGGTTCAAAATCATAGTTGAAATATCCTGTAAATGGTAATTTTCTTTTAAGGTAGAAAAACTAACTCAGGAGTTAAAAACCGTTGATCACATAATTAATCATTTTAAGCCTTCGTAAGCGGGTGGGTGTTTAGATTATGTATGGCATGAACTTGTGTTAATAATTGACCTTCCTCTCACCTTCACAAATAAGTATGTACCTTCTAGTTATTAGTTCCTACTCTTAGAGTATAACATTTCTACCTAATACCCCGAGGTGGCAGAAGATTAGTCAACATTTTCCCGGCCGCTAGAATTAGTGCACGAGTTCTAAAGTAGACTAAATATAAACTAAACAGGTATGTACCATAATGTACACAGGTTCCTGATGTTCTAAAGCTATTTAGAGAGCAAGTATAATCATCTTTCGGTGTCTGATGATATACACCATCTAGTAGAAATCCTCCTAGAATGCATCAATAGGATTTATATGTGCCTTTGAAATGCAGATATCGGGACATATCGCCAAAGCAGTTTGACGAAAGGCAAATGCACCTGTATTTCTAAGGCGCTTGTTACAACCAATAATGTAATAAACTCCCAATAATGTTATAACTTCCCGAGGTGCTTTACCAACCTTATTGAGATAACGTCAGATGATTTCTACTTCAATTCATTTTACCTTAATTGTTACATACGTATCAATTGTACTTCAGTTGAGCAATTGCGTCTTTACCATGTGCTATCATGTGTTTAACTCAGGATAGTTGGCATTTAGTAGATCTAAGTTAGCATTTAGCTCGTGGTAGCAGTTTATTTTAGGACCTGGAAATTTGCTTGTCGCATTAATTTACCTGTACTATTTGACACTTCTGGCGTCGAAATATGCGTCAATGCAACAGCTTGGACAGGCCTGACTCTAGCCACCACAATAGGGAGACGCAGACCACCACTGACCACGGTAGAGTCTGTTATCCCTGCTCTGGCCACAAGGGAGGCAGGCTGGACTATGTATAGACTAGCCCCTAGTCTATGATTTACTTGAATATTGCTTTTCTCTGTTCTGGACTATCTTTTGCTCAATATTTAGGTGCTAGTTTTAGCTGTTGTTGATAGATGGCGCCAGTGGTGGTCACCCTGGTCAGTCAGAATCCAGAGAAACCCCATGCTGGCCGCCTGGTGAGCCAATATAGATATAAATATGGGTAGACATCTTAGAATGGTATATAAACATTAGGTATGTTGTCAAAGAAGTGAAATAAATTTGTTGGCCTAGGACTAGAAAATTGACATTCCCTTCTGTGCTGACCACGCAGTGTGGTGTAGTACCAGGTATGGTAGATAGATGTCACCACCTGATCCTCCTATCTCTAGAGATTTTCACTGAATCCTGGTGAGATAATTTTAAACTAAATTGACCACTATGGCCACCTAGAATATTTGGTGCTTGGTAACAGAAAAACATAACAGAAAAATACATACGACAGCCTAGAGATCTAAGCTAGACTATGTAGTATATCAGCATGGGCTTCAGTAATCTCACATTCTCTTGCTAGCGGTAGCAATATTAAACCACCTCTATGTGATCACTTCTATTCTATACAAAGCATGTGAGTGTAAATGAGGCATATAGCCTGTAGAACTGGGGGAACCACTGACTAACACAACATTGTTGGTGATATCTAACCACTAGATCATCAGGGCAGCCCTATAACACATGTGCTGAATCCCAGATTCACAGTTATCCATCGGGCACAGCGACCTCTTGCCATAAATCAGTCTCAGCGACCTATTTTAATTAAACCGAGGAAAACGTACCCGCATCTTTTAGATACTCGATCTACAAGTGTTAGTGCATGACTGAATTTCCTTTAGACCATCCTTGTTATGTATTTAAGGCAAGATATGGTCAGACGCATAAATCTTAACGTTTTAAGTTTTCTGGTAAACACTTATCATTTCACTATATATACATAGAGAACAGACTACTTGCGAGCAGCATGCTAGATGCTATACGCACACACTCTACATTCTTAAGCAGTCAACTCAAAAACCTCTTCTAGTAAGGAATGTCATATGGCCAATAATTCAACTTTTGAATAAAAACACATTCAACTTGACTGGAAATTGTTCAACCTAAACAATAAAATGATTCAACTTGACTACACAACAATTTAATATGGCGAAAACAATCCAACCTACATTCTTCAATAGCTTTACACCAGATATAGAAGAATGATCGTTAAATTATTTCGGCAAGTGCAAGATCTGGATCTCGGTTGAGAACTAGTTTGGATCTGGATCTAGCTGGCCCCAAGCACAGCATAGTTTAAGACAATGGTGTGGTGATTTTTTCCCATGAAACATTGCCTGCAGAGAGCAGATTTCCAAGTAAATTTTCCCCCAATGTGGTTTTGGGGAGGGGGGGGGGGGGTGGATTTCTACGCAGGTAAAAGTTGACGGGCCCGTACGAACCTGTTATAATGGGCCCGTTACGGTCCAGTTTGGACACGGGACCGTTACGGGCCCGTTGTAACGGTCCCCTTTTCGATCCCTCAATATATCTACATTTAAAAAAAAAAGTGATCCAATTGTCTTCCGCAGGATTTACAACGTGTGACCTGTCTATACATACCCATGCAATCTTACCTTATAATGCCTTACTAGGTTATTAGATCATGCACTGACAAGAGTTCAATGCTTTCTATATACTAAGTACTGATGTCTGACCTCTAATATAGATACCATTTGCACGCATCACAATCCCATGCTTTGTAAGTGTCAGCGCAAAATGAATAATGCTTACAATATGAAGATTCTGCTAAATTCATCATTTTGAAGATATTGAATACATAAAACATTATTTATAACATTATCAAAGATTTATTTTAGAAGAAGAAATTTTTTTTTTGAAAATATTTAGCTTTTTATGATGAAAATATTGTAAAATATGTTGTAAGATATGGCCCCCAGATGTCACTGTTAATCCGTTATAACGGGCCCGTTATTTTGACGGGCCCGTTACTGGTCCGTTTTAACAGGCCCGTACGGCCCCGTCAATTTTTATCTGTGTAGGGGGCAGATTACCTGTAACACATGAAGACACTGTTATATAAAAAATACACGAAAAACAACAAAGAATAAAAAGAATTAAGTGCAGAATGCAGGAATTGGGAAAAAGAGAAGATGGCGAGGGAATTCAAAATGCTTGAAAAAAAGGATACACAAACAAACAAAAAAGAAATGGAGAGAGAGAGAGAGAGAGAGAGAGAGAGAGAGAGAGAGAGAGAGAGAGAGAGAGAGAGAGGGGGGGGGGGGGACAGGGAGGATGCAAAATGAAAAAGCAGCAAAAAGAAGAGTGCTTTTATGCGGGATAGAGTAAAAAATACAGGTACAAAAATACACACAATTCAAAAAAAAGAAAATCATGTAAGCAAACTATGCAATCCCTTGAAGGTATTGGGGTCAGTTTTGTTAAGTGGAATTATGATTGCTAAGTACGTGAGGGCGTCGGGCAGTACACAGTTACACAGCAAGGGACAATGTTCAGAAGGGAAATTGTACAGAGATATATAATCACTGTCGATACCACAGCAAATACAGTGGCAATTTCAAAACACTTAAAGGGATTGCCGGAGCTGATTGCCCTTTCAACAGCAAGTAGGGCACATTATCGTTTATTCAAATGATTATTCGAAACGGCATAAAACTACCTGTTAAAAATTAAGTCATTTAAAACTGAAAACTACGAAAGTAAACTTAATTTTACGTAGTTCAGTAAATGTTAACTTCCAATCCTCTACGGTAAAGGTAGACGTGAACAATATAGATGGCACCTCAGAATTTAAACCGTGCCAATCATACTCTTCCATTCTCCATACCCACTAAGGACTACAGGGTGTCCAAAAAATGCAACAAGCTACATTTTCCTATATTACAGGGAAAATAGGAAGTCGGTATCTATCATTCATACACTGTTGGAAAGCTACATACCCCAGCTAAGCACCATGAAAGAATCACAATGAAATGATATTCCTGTGGGTAGATATACCCCCAAACATGACACCCCCTCTGAAGTGAAATCGTGCGTGACCGGTACTGGCCTGTTAATACACAAGCTAGCAACGAGGTACATTTTCCCTAATTGCTGGAAAACTATGAGACCGGTATATATTGTTATTACATCCTTGAAAGCTACATATGTCAGCTAACTAACATAGAAAAATCAAAATCAAACACAACTCCTGAGGGGAGATATCCCCCAAAAGGTCACACCCCCTCCAAAGCGAAATTGCACACGAGAGGTTCTTGTGTGTTTGCATGTGATATTCCCATACAGATGGCTTGAACACCCCTAAAACAATGAAACTAAAAGCATATTGTCATAAGTTGAGGGCAAATTATATTAAAACATCTTTTTGGGCTCAACTAAATTCAAAAAAGTCTTCCTGAGGTGTAATTTGCTGGCCCACCATGTACTCATAACAGTTGTAAAGGACGCTTAGGAAGGGACTGTCCAGTGATCAGGCAATCGCTCCACTCAAATTATTCAAAATGGGAATTCAGACCAAGTAATTTTGCTCATGATTGACTGGTCATCACTTTGCATTTTGACAGGTAAGCCAGGGCTTTGTTTCACACATGGTTGAAGCAGGTTAAACAGGTGAAAGCAGGTAAATCAGTGCTCGCTTGTGTATTAACAGGCCAGTACGGGTCGCGCGGGATTTCACATCAGAGGGGGTGTCATGTTTTGGGGGATACCTCCCCACAGGAATATCATTTCATTGTGATGTTTTCATGGTGCTTGAGATATGTAGCTTTCCAACAGTGTATAAATGATAAATACTGGCTTCCTAATTTCCCTGAAATCTAGGGAAATGTAGCTCGATGCATTTTTATGGGGTCACCCTGTATTTTAAGATCTAAGAGCACAAATGCCACCGATGGGCAAATGAATGCTCATACCCCTCCCCTCAATACCCATGCTAAAGATCCATGGAGGCTGTGTTTCTTGTCTGAATATAATGGCAGGGACATGGCATGGACTTTCGCCTTCTCCATGCCGCCACCGCAGATCTAGGACATCCCCTCGGACAATATCACCTCAGGAAAAAAACAGACAAAATCCCCCTTCTCCAAAAAGTTTTGACGATCTAAACTGAGCTCCAAATAAAACGAGCGATTTGATTGGTGCAAAGGCCGGGCACTCCTTTCAAGCCTACACAAGCGAGGCAGTGATTGGCTAACTATTTTTAGTAACTCTTCTCAACATAAATATTTATTTTTTAAAAATATTTTTGTCAACGAGGATCTTGAGGTATATATTTTTTTTTGTAAGATTTTCTGATTTCTAAGCAAAAAAAAAAAAAAATTAAAAAAAAAATTGTGGTCCTTGTAAGCGGTCTTATAAATGTTTTTTTTTGACTTATTAAGAACAGACATGCAAACACACACGCACACACATAGACCCTCTGTGCCGTAACGTAACGGCCCTATGCTTGTTGCTCTGATGGGCCTCGCCTATACACGGCGAAAGGTACGGACATCCTGAGGGGGGCAAGTCTCCTGGTCTAGCACACACACGCCCAGCGCGTTGCAGGCAGATTGACATGTCACCTACGTCCTAACCAGAGCGATCTGATGCTCGCAGACAGTCCCGGCAATGTATGTGCGTGTGTGTGTGTTTGTATGCCTGTTCAAGCTGTGACAGTTCTCCTTAAGGGGGCTCGGGACCTTCGCACCTTTAAATAGGGTGTTTTTTTGTTTTTTTGATATGTGATAGCTGAAAAGGTTTGCTACTTATTCTTTTGAACTAGAACTCTCAACTAGAACTACAAATGACAAAAAAGGAGTTTTTAAAAAGCTTTCTACTAGAGGCCAGATATCCTGGGTAACCAGCTGTGATGCTTATCTAAATCCTTTCCTTATCTGATCTCTCCTGGGAGGTGTGCTATACTGGCTGATTGATGCGAACTTGGGGTTATTTCCTGGCTAGGTCCAGAATGTGTATTCAAATGGAAGTATCCTGTTTACCCAGGAAACAGGCACCAAGCAGTTATGAGTGACCAATTCATTGCAATTAGGGTATTGAATAAAAGGTGTGATTTTTGTGCATCAGCTGTCTGGCTTTACAGTTGCAGGTCAGACAGGTGAGGTAAAACCAATCAAATGCTCCAGAAATATTCTGGTGTGTGTCAGCCTGTCAGGTAGGGGCAGGATTTTTAGGATGCATGTTACCTAGGTGAGAAGGGTTTCCTGTAGAGATTTAGGGTTAGGAGAGAACATTCAGATGCTGAGCTCAGGACAGTGCAGAGTCTGAATGTTTCCTTTCAATGGGAAGTAGCTGCAGAAGGAAGAGAAAGAGGAAGAGGGCATTTGAATGGGGAAAAACATCTTCTGTACCAGAAGCATTGGATACAATAGAGGAAGAGGAATCTGAGGAATCACCAACCATTCATAGTGCCAGTTATAGAAAGCTCAGACTGCTGAGTACTGGTTCAGATGACAGTGGCATAGCAATTGGAGATGCAGATTTTGAGGAAACAGACACTGATCATGACTCAGAAGAGGAGACAGATTCCTGTGAAGAAAGGGTAACAGGATGACATATTCTGCATTCACAATAACTTGAAGACAGCCTTCAGGAAGCTGCAGTGTGTGCATACTGCCTTGATGGAAAGTTAGAACTATGGTAAGACAGTAGAAGGCGACAAGGACTTGGATCAGCCCTTTTTTGGAGATGCTCAAATGAGGATTGTGATGGGAAGAGAACAGACTTTCCTAGTAGTGACAAAAACGGACGATTTTATGGTATAAACAGACAATCAGTTCTAGCAGGACGTCTGTGTGGAAATGGACATAATGCGCTTCAAAAGGTCAGTGCAGCTATTGATCTACCTCCTCCAGTTACCCCCAAAAGTTTCAAGAAGCATGAGGTATCTATTCCATATATCTTTTTGACAGAGAAAACCAATGCAGAGAAAACCTAATTAAACCCTACATACCTGTGTCATCCCAAATCACCTTCGCTATTTTGGGTTCATCTCAGTGATCAGACCGGAGCTAATTTTAAAATATTTTGTCAATTTACCCTTATTCCCAAAGTTATTTCATTATGGTTAGAGCTATATCTAGAAAAATATTTGAAGAAGAAATGTAGATCAGTACCTAGTGAACAACTCTCCTTGAATTTCTTGGTCAATTTACCCTTATTCCCAAAGTTATTTCATAATTACTCTATTGTAGTCTTATTCAATTATTCATATGATTAGAGCTATATCTAGAAAAATATTTTTAAGAAGAAACGTAGATATGTACCTAGCCAACAACTATCCTCCAATTTTGTTGTAAATTTATCCTTATTTCTGAAGTTATTTACATAGTTCGTATATCATGTACTTGAAATTGAATGGATTCACCTCCAGACAGCCAATTAGCAATCAGTAGTCACTAATAGTTTGTTATCTTTCCTTATCAGCTGGGGGAGGAGCACTCCCTTCAGAAAGCTCAGAATCTTCTCTAAAAATCCCTTTTTATTCAAGTAATTGAAGTACCCAGTAAATTATTAAATATTCAAACCATTCTACCAATGCAAATGAATAGTATTCTTATTCCAAATTAACCCCTTAAGTTTTATAATGGAGCATAAAGTCATTTTAGTATGTATAAATGCATGGTTCACTTTGACTTGAGCTTTAGACAGCTTTCTGAAATCACCATACTTATCATTTTTGAAACAACCTCATTCATTCAATATAAATCCCAGAGAGCTGAGATTTTGCTACACAATGAAAAACATCCTTGCGCAAGCAACTTCACTTCAATTTCTTGATAGCTGGTCTAGTTATTTCTTAATCAGACTTCAAAAATGAAGGAAAGTGAAATTCTAGAAAAAAATATTGATCATGACTTTATCTTGCTCTAAATTCCGTTTGGAACAAAAATATTTAAAAACAAAATATAAGGGCATGCCTAAATGTGTTTCCTATGAAACTTTTAAACACCAATTTTCTTACACTTTTTATGAAGCCAGGAGGCTGTTTGCAATAACATATGTATTAGAAATCCACATGTATGTCTTTCGGCCCCACCCCGGGGAAATTGTGAAGATGTCACAAGATAAGTTTAGAATATTTGACCTCTCCAGAATCGCAGCTTTCATAAAATATATAGTTTATTGGGGTTTTCTTGTACATAGACCAAGATATTGGTCAATCTTTACATGAAAGTCACACTTAAAGAACGAAGGTCCCGAGCCCCCTTAAGGAGCATTATCAGCTATACAGATACAGATACAGATGAGTGAAAAATGAATGAAAAATAACACAGGGTAAATTATGAAGATAAAACGTGTATTAATCCGGTGTTCAGACAAGAATGCCACTGCCGGCGCTGCCTCACGCGCGTGTAGTGTGATTGACGAGGCTACATGAGCGAGGCAGTGATTGGCTATCTATTTTTAGTAACTTTGCAGAACACAAAAAAAAATATTTCCAAACGAGGATCTTGAGACAATATTTTTTTTGTTTTGTTTTTTAGATTTTCGGATTTCTAAGGAAAAAAATATAAAAAAAAAAAAAAAGAAAATTTCAGTGGTCCTAATAGGCGGTATTTCTTTAAATTTTTTAATTTTTTTTTTAGATTTTTGGATTTATAAGGAAAAAAATAAAAATTCAAAAAAGAATTGTGGTCCTTGTAAGCGGTCTTAGAAATATTGTTTTTACTTAATAGAACAGACATGCAAACACACACGCACACACACGCCCAGCGCGTTGCAGGGATATTGACATGTCACCTACGTCCTTATCAGAACTATCTGATGCTTGCAAACAGTCCCGGCAATGTATGTGCATGTGTGTGTGTTTGTATGCCTGTTCAATAACGTATAATGAAAGGTAACACAGGGAAAATTATGTAGCTAACACGTGTATCTATACATTGTTCACACAAGAATGCCACTGCCGGCGCTGCCTAACGCGCGTGTAGTGTGATTGACAAGGCTACACGAGCGAGGCAGTGATTGGCTATCTATTTTAGTAACTTTGCAGAACACAAAAAAAGATTTTAAAAAAAAGAAATTCCGAACAAGGATCTTGAGACAATTTTTCTTTTTTTAATTTTTTTTAAAGATTTTTTCGGATTTCTGAGGAAAAAATAAAAAAATATATATATTTTTTCAGTGGTCCTAATAGGCTTCCGCACTAGTTAAACATGTGTTAGTATTTTTTTTTAAATCAAAAAAAAATCCAGTGTTTAAATTATCCTAAAACATGTGTTAGTATTTTTTTTTGAATTCCAGTGTTTTAAATTATCCAAAAATATGTTTTTTTAAAATTCCAGTGTTCTAAATTATCCTGAAACATGTGTAAGTAAAAAAAAGGAAAAAAAGAAAAAAGAAATTCCAGTGTTTTAAATTATCCTAAAACATGTGTTAGTAAATTTCTTTTTAGAAATTTTGAAAAATTCCAGTGGTTTGAATTATTTAGTTTATTTTACTAACACATGTTTTACGATAATTTACAACACTGGATTTAAAATTTAAAAAATACTAATACATGTTTTAGGATAATTTATAACACTGGAAGCTCTTTTAAATTTTTAAAGAATTCTTTACTAACACATGTTTTAGGATAATTTAAAACACTGGAATTTAAAGAAAAACTTTTTACTAACACATGTTTTACTAGAGATATCATCTGGGGGGGATATTGTCCGGGGGGATATTGTCTGGGGGGATTTTGTCTTGGGCCATGGGGGGATTTTGTCCTGATACCGCCACCGCCTTTAGTGCGGCATAAGTGCCCTCCCAAAACCAATCAACTTACCGCTACTATTGCAGAAATAATTCAACATGCATTCTTCTAGACATGTCTGGCCGAATGATATCGACGAATGCAGAAATTGATATATTTCCTTATCGTCATTTCTGCCATGCTATTGCTAAATAGTTGTTTGCTTTCTTTGATGACCGTATACATTACGAAGATTAATCGAATATAAACAATGAACTGGTGTTTTCACAAGTGTCACCCTTAACCTATGTATGTATGTGAGGCTTAATAACGGGATCATAATAATAGTATGTTACCTTTCTAAACAAATGAGCACTATTACGATGGTTAATGCAAAGAAAATGGCATTTGCGATTTGTGTTTACAATCTTAAGCCCCTCTTACATAAGACCACGAAGTCTACACGACTGTACACGAAGTTGGGGTTTTTCACTCCGTGTAGACATCGCTGAGGTTTGTGTAGGCTTCGCGATAAAACGGGTACACTTCCTAAAACTTCGTGTTCACTTCGTGATAAACCTTGTTCACTTTGTGTCTGCGCTGAAATCGTTTGTCTGTTTAAAAATTTCAACGAACTCCACGCGAAGATTGACCTAGATATACATCGTGTCAACTTCATGTTAACTCCATGTACACTTCGTGGAACACTGGTTGACTACTGGTTGACATCGTGCTACTTCGTGTTCACTTCCTATCCAAATTTTAAACACGAAGTGAACGTGAAGCCAACACGAAGCACCATGAAGTAGCGCGAAGCCAACACGTAGTTAACCAGTAGATCACTTGACTACGTACATCGTGGTACTTACACTGACATTAGCATAGCGTTATCTTCTGGTTGTCCTCTTGCTAGCTTCTTGATAGTTATATGGTTGAGTGGCTACAAAACCTCATAATTTTCGCAAAGTCAACACGAAGTGGAAGTCAGCACCTTCGTGTACAGTCGTGTTGACTTCGTGCTCTTGTGTGAGAGGGGCTTTACATGAATTACAGCGAACAATCTACTGGCGCGCTTAAAAAGTATGATTTGAGGAAACCAAGCCCAATAGAACTATACTTGTTCTCACCTTTGCTGCCTTTAAAAGCTAACCTCTATACATACGGTGGAAACAGATTGGACAAAGTTTGGGTTTTAAGCTCAATGTAGATAGCTAATGCTTTAAATGAATACTACTATACTACTATTACTGTAGGCGAAATATAATGTTTACCGCCACTATCGTCATCACCGGCAAAACATCGGTAGACTTATTGAAATGCAGCCGACAAAACAAACTTTAAGTTTAGCTTGAACTTTACTTCACAAAAATATGTCTTTTTATGACGAGAATCTGTATCGAATGAAGGTGTCTTATATGAATATATTAGCATTTTGAATATTCTATTTTATCTTTTTGTCTGTTTTCAGCGCTAGTTCGTGCACCCACCCACGTCGCCCTTACAAACTTTACGTTACACGTTACCCCTGCGGCGTGGACCGTGCAGCTCTGGATAGGCCTCTTCCTGTGGCAGTTCCTCTGGCTGATCTACGTCACAGTCACCTCTATCTTCCGCCACAAGGCAGCAGCCGCCACCGACGACGACGAAACGGCACCTCCCGATATCTGGCACGCCGCCATCTTTGTTCTCTTCACACTCAGTAACGTGTGTCTCACGGCCGCCGTGTTTCTCTTGGACAGGGGGCTCATAGAATGGACTTTACTTGCCCTTGTCGTCATTCCTGTCTTCTTAGCAATATGCATTTCCCTATCGACAACAAGGCTCCATAAACATCTAGAGCTTTTCAAAAAACGCAAGCTTAAAAAGGACATTATTTTAATCTGTCTTCTTGTTCATAACGGGTTGGCTGCCTTCGCCACGGTTTGCGCACTTTTATTTTTGCTCAACTTTTCAATGGTGCTTCACTATTCACTAGGTGTGGACCAAGACCTAGCATGCAAGGTGTACATAGCTTTGGTGATGATTCTGACGACGTTCTGGTTCATAATTGATATTTGTTTCCTGGATAATTACATGCGATATGTCTTCTCTCCATACCTAGTCACCGTCCTCTGGATGAGTGGGACAGTTTCGCAAAATGGATATTCCAATTTCTGGCCAATAAGTATTGCACTTTGTGCGATATCAGGCGTTTACTTCATCCTCAAGCTAGTAGCAATGGCGTGCTGTCACCGTGGGCAAGCAAACGGCCAACAGAACAATGGCGTCGTCAGACTGGGCGTCATTCAATCACTTGGCGAAATAAAGATTAAATCTCCCGCAATAAAATTACACAACACCAGTGAAGCCTGATGACGCACGAGACTACTATATGATGATGTTCGATGACCTACATAAACCTACTAGTGACGTTTGACGACCTGCATAACCCACTAGTAAGTCTGATAATCTGCATACACCCACTAGTGACGCCTGGTGACCTACATAACCCCACCAGCTGAAACCTTCTGACCTACATAAACCCACAAGCAGGGCATGATGACCTACTTAAACTTAATAGCAAATCTTGTCGATCTGGATAAACCAGCTAGTGAAACTTGGTGACCTACATAGACCCACTAGCAAAGCCTGGTGACCTATATAGACCGAGCAGCGCAGCCTGCTGACCTACATATACCTGCTAGTGAAGCCTAGTGACCTACATTGACCCACTGGCAAAGTATGATGACCTAAATACTAGTAAACCATGAACAAACCATCAGTAATTAACACCTTGAGCGATGAATGGAAGCAAACTCAGAACACCCTGACCTTACCCACCAGTGATATCAGATGCCCCCTTGTGTTGCCTAATAACACGTACAGGTCGAATCATTATGACTTAATCAAAATCACAATAAAAAATCCAATAAGAGATCATTAGTTACATCCTGTTGGAAAGTGCGGTCGGGCCTGATGTCCACTATTATCCACATCAAATGACTGAGGGTGGATAGCAGGCCTGGCCGCACTTTTAAACAAGGTGTAAGAACGCTCTTCCATGGCTAGTGAAACATCAAATACATCATATTGCTAACTACCATATGATATTAAATATGGCGTGTGATATTAAGGTCAGACGTTCGATATTAGATCTACATAGTGTGAACAGCCGCATGTCTGACACCTATTGACTAATCAGCATCGAGAGCATTACAGCAGAGCAGGTGATAAAATACATCACCCATATAATACGAACTTATTTAGATCAAATAATAAAAAAGGACTTCTACAATGACAGGGGCTGAAGACATATGTTTTTTTATTAAAGTGGGGTCCTATAAGAATAATATTGTTCTAATGAGTACATCGATTGAGTTGTATATTACAGGCTCAATCACTATCATCGAATTAAATTCAAGAACTTTTGAATAAAAATGATATTAGTATTGAGAGGCATCAAATACTTTTTTCTTTGCTGAAAGAATATGGAAAAGATAAATCACAAAATACTAGTGATGTTGTATGACCACATAATGGGTCAAGATGTTAAGGGTTTGAAATGATAAAAAGAAGCAACGTCAGCATATGTTGTACTTATTGAAATAACCTTGGAATTAAAGATAGGCCCCGTGTCTGGCAGCCATATTAGTCCAAAACTAGGGCCAGGCCGGCAGTGACTGCCATCCCACAGCAGACAACATCGATATCTTAGAAAAATATCCTACAAATGTAGTCAGGCCGTGCATAGACGCTGCAGTCACAACAGGTAGTTGTTTATTATAGCATGTTGCCATAGTAATATCTAGACATTGTTTTCCCACACAGTGCATGCCAAAGTGTTTTTGGTTTTCTACCCGCATTCAGTGACCTCATGCGTTGTCGTGGCAACCATAAGTAAACAACTTTATTTTTAAAAAGGCCTTGTTTTATAAAACAAATGTAACTTTTCTATGAATTGAACATGAGAAATGTAGCATACACTGTGGGGCCAAAATTGCCAAGTTTAGGGCATATGTGGGCATATTTTTGTGAGACATTTTCATATTCTCATCATTTTTGACCACATGATAGCCAATGGGGATACAAAAAAATTAATAAACCAAAATGACCTTGATTGACCTTGGATGACCTTGAAATGACATAAGAATACATTCTTTTCTCAGCATATCCCTCTTTCAATCACATTTTCTGCCCAAAATTGTCTGAAAATGAAAAATCTGCTCTCATACGATTTTGAGCAAGGCACTTTAGAATACATTTACAAAGAAATCGGTACAAAAAGTACAAAAATGAATTTTTTTTGTGAAGGTCGAAATAAACATATGCATTTTCTCTTCTACTGCCAGACATGTAAGCCCTACCAAGATGACAATCACATAACTAATTAGAGCTAAAGGTGCAGATATCATTTAAAAAAAGCCTATGCCGATATCTGCTTCTGTTGCAAAGATATGTCCAATTTTCGAAATCCAATATGGCCGCCGAGGGCGGCCATCTTGGATTTTTGAGGTCAAAGGTTTTCGCAGATTTCGAAAATAGGACATAACTTTGCGATAAAAGCAGATATTGTGGTGATCTTTTTTTTAAATGATATCTTCTCCTTGAGCCTAACCTGATAATGTGGGTTTGGTATTGGTATGGGTGCTGGTTATGGCGCAAGAAAAGTAAATAAATATTATCATATCATACTTCATAAAATTTTTAAAAAGTTGCTTTTTCAGAACAGATTTTCTTGAAAATATATACTAGAGTATGATATCTATGATAATAAGGAGGAGTAATTTCCATTTTTGTATTATTAGGGGGCAATAACTTGGACCAAAAATCAGATATGTTGAAAATACAGAGTTAAAGGTCATTTCAAGGTCATTAGAGGTCATATCAATGTCATTTTAATTATCCAAATGTTCTGTACTTCTGCAAGCTATTTGGTGGCCAGATTTCATAAAGTTTCGGTCATGCACTCCAGAGATACAGGGCCACTTGACAATTTGGGCCCATTTGGCCCCATAGTGATATGGCATAATAATGTGCCACACAGTGCAAACAGGGCAAGAACAAAGTGTTTTCTTGCCTCGTTTTTTGCCCTCGCACGCCGTCACGGTAACCATATGCAAACAACTTTTTAAAGAGCCCTTGTTTCCACAAGTTGTCAAAGGCACTTTTCCCAAACGTTGAACGGCAAAATATATTTGTTCATACTATGATAGCCATTAAGACCTTACCAGGCACCAAAGCATCAGGTAGTCTGATGCATCTCACAGACTCTGGCCTGTGGACCTCGGCTATGATATGCATCAGACCCCCTTGGCCTTAGATTCTCCAGCACAGCAGCCTGACTGGATCTTAATACCTATAACAGAGCCGCTATAGTCGTGCCCACCTGACTTAAAAAGCATCCATGAAGATGATCCCATCAGAAGTTATGAACCAGGTAATGCATGGCAAGTTGATAAGTACACAGTTGAGTTGTTTGGGTGTATATTACTCCCCTTGTCAAATATATTCATGGTTTTGTATGAGCCTAATGAGTACCCATGCACTCATAACGCATGACTGTTTCATGAGCATTCCCCGTGTAATCATTTCAAATAGTGACTTGGAATAAAATGTAATAAATCAAAATGAACAATGATTTGATTTGAACTGATTGCACCAGGACATAGCCATAGTAGTTTTGTTTAGTTTATATTGTGTAGTGTAAACAGTCGGTTTTGTAATAATATGATTGCCAATCTTTGTCATAGATTTCACTTGTATACTTTTGTAAATATTTTATAGTCAATAAACATACTGCAGCTAAATCATTGGTGGATGCAGGGCAAAGCAAATGTAGCCGCTAGCTTGGTTCAACGTTTATTGTCTTGGTGCCTCCGGTCTTGTAATGTTATTCCAGTAAAGCATAGTGGTATACATGCCATGGTGGGCCCACTAACACCCACACTCTCCCACGATGACCACCGTCAATCTAATGTAAGGTATGTAATGTACATGTATCTTTATTGACTGTACTAAAAGTGCAAGCATAAATTTGATACAGAATCATATTAAATACTTGAAAAGAATAAAGGAAAGAAAAATGAACAATGGAATGACAGACAGGAGAAAGGAGTATGAGAAAGGAAATAAACAAATACAAAACTTGGAGATATATTACTAGGGATTGTCAGAGAAAAATGTATTTTAGAATGTTGAACTGATTTGATGGTTAGTTATTTGCTTTTATGATCTTTTGTAAATCTTTAGAGTAAGTATAAGCTACCATTCACAGTATAAATGAAGGAAATACGAGGGTTCATTAATCTAATGGTCCATAGATATATTTCAGATTCATCTAGGACAAATGGAAGCTTTTCCATTGAAGCGCATCAACCATACTATGACAATAGCAATCACATTTAATTTATATCGTTGATATCAAAGACGAAGTTGTACCACTTTCTATATTCAAATATATATCAAAGTAAGTGAAATCAATACACATTATGGAGTGCTAGGAACAGGAAACAGGAAGAACTGGACTTGACCATGGGCAGCCCACGTGAATTTCAAAGAGTTTGCCAGACAGCTTCGTTTTATTAGTGAAGAAACCTCTAGTTTAAGAGAACATTTTGAAGCTAGTCCTGCATTTCAGGAGTGCTGTTCCATCCAATGAATATGAAGGAGAGAATCCTGATAAAAAAGGACAATACTGAGAGGCAGGATAATAGCTACAAATTTGTTGATACCAATTATAAAATAACTCTGATAAATCGACCTGAAAGCATTGCTGGTAATACTAGTTTAGTCACTCAGCAAAGCCCTATCAATAATAACAAAGAAAAAATCTTATCACATCTTATCGAGGACCTATATTCAAATAGACATTCTAATAGATTCTCTGTCATCGAGAATATAGATATTGATCAAAGTGGTATTCTCGGTGTTAGGTGACAATGTACAGGGTGCTTAGTTTAGTCTCATTTTATCTTCTGGTCTTTTAGGTGCTAATTCTCTGCATTTAGACAAGGGTATTAGTATAAATGAAATAAGTGACTCCCAAGAATTGGAAACATTGCCAGATACTGGGATTTTCAATGTTCATGCAAGGCATGGTGCTAGTGCCACTGCTCAGTTTGATAACCAGAACTTTACACATGCATCAATAGATACCTATCAATATAATGTTCAGATGCTTAAAATTTATATTAGAGTTTATGCAACATTTGTGTACACTTCTCATGGTGCCAGAGTTCTAGTCCCAAGTGATCTCAACATTGACGTTTGGTGCAGATATCCTGACAATTATTCAGACAACAAATTATTAGAATTTTTGGAATTTGGCTGGCCCAGTTGTTTTACATATTCAGCTCCATTGATGTCAACTTTCAGAAATTATCAATTTGGAATCAGATATGCTGATCACATACATACCAACCTTCAAGTGAAATTGGGAAATATGCTATGCCGGGTCCGTTCGTCTCCCTGCCAGTGGTGCCTCTACATCTATCACCACTTGTGACTGACCAAAACAAAGATATGAGGCGCCGTTGTGGACAAAAGTAAAAAGCACAGCATAAATGCATGTAAAAACTTTGAAATTAACTAAATTTTCAATGAAAAATAATGAAAAACTTTGAAATGAAATAATTTGCTCTATAAAAATAAACAAAACATTGGAAACTTTTCAAAAATTTTGAAAATAAAAAATATTTACTGGAATTTTCCAAAATATTTCTATTTTTTGTAAAAAACTTTTCAAAAACTTTGAAATAAAAATTTAATTCTCTATAAAAGTTCAGCAAAATAGTGATTTTTGTTTCACATTTTCTTTGATAATATAACATTTTTCAATGCCTTTCTTTAAAAATCCCAACGCTTTTTACTTTTTTTTTTCAGATAATCTTTTTTTTTTTTGGAAGTTTTTCAATTTCTTTTTGGAAGTTTTCTTTCTAAATCTCACTGTAATTTTTATCAATTCTCACTGCGTTTTTTAGCCTCATCCGGGTCCTAGTGAATCACAAAAACATGTGACGTCACTATATTTAAAATTTTCCGCGCTTGCACGTGCAAGCTGGCTGCATCAAGGGAGGCATTCAATAACCTGCTCACCGACGAGCAGTTGAGTCGCATACGGGACGCCTTAAGCGCCCCTCCTACAGCCCCAGCTGCAGCTTCCCCCGCTTATGAGTGTGTCAACTTTCATCACGATTGATAACGAATTGGCCGAATGGCGGCTGGTCAAATAACTGGCACACGCAAAGTACCTCGTTCTCGTGAAGTTTGAAGTGAAGGTCCGAGCAGGTCTAAATATTGCTCGGACCTCGTATGCGACTCAACTGCTCGTCGGTGAGCAGGTTATTGAATGCCTCCCTTGATGCAGCCAGCTTGCACGTGCAAGCGCGGAAAATTTTTAAATATAATGACGTCACATGTTTTTGTGATTCACTAGGACCCGGATGAGGCTAAAAAACGCAGTGAGAATTGATAAAAATTACAGTGAGATTTAGAAAGAAAACTTCCAAAAAGAAATTGAAAAACTTCCAAAAAAAAAAAAGATTATCTGAAAAAAAAAAGTAAAAAGCGTTGGGATTTTTAAAGAAAGGCATTGAAAAATGTTATATTATCAAAGAAAATGTGAAACAAAAATCACTATTTTGCTGAACTTTTATAGAGAATTAAATTTTTATTTCAAAGTTTTTTCAAAGTTTTTTACAAAAAATAGAAATATTTTGGAAAATTCCAGTAAATATTTTTTATTTTCAAAATTTTTGAAAAGTTTCCAATGTTTTGTTTATTTTTATAGAGCAAATTATTTCATTTCAAAGTTTTTCATTATTTTTCATTGAAAATTTAGTTAATTTCAAAGTTTTTACATGCATTTATGCTGTGCTTTTTACTTTTGTCCACAACGGCGCCTCATACAAAGAGTCATATTCGTAGGTAAGTAGTCAATCATTTATGGCACAGGGTTAAGCCCATAAACGATGGAATACTGGTAAATGAATGATCTGGATCACCAATAGATTTAAGATTGTCAACCCTTGATGTCATGTCAGACAGAGGGAAGAGGGTTTGGCCTGGTTGTTTGATGTACAAACTAGATCGTTCACGTGGATACAGGCAATTACTGCTGGATTCATTGCATTGGCTCCTCATGTCAATAAGACATGAGGAAAAAAATAATATGGATGTTTGGCCTCCTTTTGGACTAAGAACTGCTAGGAGTGATGATGGAGCGGACAACAATGGCCGCTTCCTACATTCATGGTTTCTATGGCTTTCTTTCCTAATCCTATATTGACGATTTAGGGGGAGATGAAAAATGCAATGTTTACGATGCTTTTGGTACTTCACTGGGTGTTTACGGAGGAGTTGGCTTCGAGGTGGCTGGGAATTCTTGTGAGTTCCATGGATATGACACTATCAATTCCTGAGACTAGAATGTGTGAGATACAAGACTTTATGGGTTCTTGGAATACATTAACCGCAGGTACAAAGAGTCATTAGCAGGCTTACTTAATTATAAAGCATGTGTAGCACCACCTGTGCATATTTACACTAATAGCATATTAAACTTTCTATGTACCATGCCAAAGGATGACCTGGTACATACATGTATACCATAGAATGTGATAGATGATATAGAGATTTCGAAATTCTTGATGCCATATTTTAATAAAATTACTATTATAGATTTACAGACTGGATTTTAAAAAGAAATTCTGTCAATATCCTACGTGTGGAAGCAATGCACACAATAGCACATCTGGAAAGGCTTGAAGCAGTTGTGGCATTAAGTTTGTAGTCTCATGTGTTGCATGGACAAAGACTTAACAAAAACTACTTTACGAATGAAAATTGTGCTTGTAGTCAAAGACGATGTCTGTATAGCCAAGATTCTCTTGGAAATAGTTTGATCTGTTGATGGATTGAATACTATCGAAATCATAGTTTATGAAGCACCTTTTTATAATCTACAAGAATAAGAAGTATTGAATACTTAGTATTTCATTCAGCACAATAATACCTTGGTCGTCATGTGAAAAAGATTTTTCCTGTAAGTTATGTCTCGACTTCGAAGCGTGAAAAACGACGCTGTGGTAGACTAAAGGGAACACACTAGAATTGTTTTTTTAACAAAAGTAAAAAAAAACACATTGAGCATAATTGAGCAACCTACAGAAAGGAACATGGTTCATGATACTGTACAGAGAATTATAACGGGATACTGAGTTCGAAGTTTGAATAAGTTATGCCTGTTTTCAATCCTACTGTAATGTTATGATAGTTTTGTAAGTACTGAGTGTACTCTTGTAGATTGGACTGAACTCTACTGGTTTAGTATTACACGACGGCTTATCAAAATGCTATATGCTGCAATGTAAATTATGGTTATTGTACTTTTGTTGCAGTTTTTACAGTGTCAATTAAAGAACATGGCTAATCAAAAATATGGCGTTTTCACCCACAGTATGTATTCTGTCCTCTATTCCTGCAACATTAACATTCTTCTCATTCTAATTGAACCTGGACTTTCATCTCATCGTTTGGTGATCATGGTTATGTGGTACAGGAATAGTTAGATGTCTTGGCACGTGCGATCGAAAGACCTTATAAAGCATGATTCTTGTTGTTACGGCAGATTGTGTAGACTGTAAATATAACACGAAGAAGCATTCTATGCTCTCTTTTAAATTGAGCAATATCTCAATTCCTCTATTAGATATATGTTTTCAATGTAGACGGTGCACATAAGAGTTTAGCGTGTTATTGCTTTGACCTTTTTGTGAAAAAAAATATGTCTCCAAAGTGGAAACTTGTATTTCTGTTACTCTCCATTTTAGTTTCAACTTCTAGCAATAGATGGCAACACAAGTCACTATAAACGGAGTTTGACATGACTGATATTAATGGGAATCACCAACCTCTACTTTTACAGAACAGATTTGTAATGAAGAAAGCATTTCTAGTTCTCCATTGTATACTTCCTATTCTGAGAAATCTGTTGTTTTTGCCATTGTCATAACTTACGTTCGGTACAGTTGTTCCCACTATAACCCGATGGACATCGGCAGGTATATCCGTTTCCGCTTTGTGACGTACAGATGTCGTAGTTTAAGCATGGAGTTAAAGCAGCACACGCATCTACAACCTAGATAAGACATTGATAGTGTGATAAATAAGGGTATAGCGAAATCTATAACATTATACTTATTCTCATCTGTACTATAGGAAAAATGTCTTGCCATTGATATTGAAATCAGGGACTTTTTCCACAAATACTTTAATGCAGCATCTGATCACCACTTTGACCTTTTCAATATCTTCATTAAGTCTTTTTGGTAGGTGCCAAAAGTTCAATTAGAAGGTAAAACATCACTGGGATGTCTATGTTCATGCTGCTGCTTCCTGGAATAGTATATACTGTATAGAGACAGATATGCATCACAAAATTACTACAAAAACCTCTCCCTTGAGTGAACTTATACATATGCCATTGGCATCCTAATGTATTGCCTTTCAATACGTCAATACCAGACACGTCTGACTACCTCACGTCTAATGATGATTCAAACTGAAAATGTGATGCCCGACCAGGGCCATGTATAGCAACACAGAAATATTTGTTTCATGAGATATGAAAATAAACAAGTAAATTTGTGATGCCCGACCAGGGCATATCGACAATTAGGCTCACTTGCCTAACAAACACCAATAGAAGCAAGAACTTTCGTGAAAATATGTCACTCCATATCTTAACTAAACCCAACATACACATTAATCTCACTATGCATTACTAACAGGATAAGACCACTCCTTAAGGTGATAATGTGGTGTCTTTGGCTGGCCAATAAGCATGGATATCACAACAAAAGATTGCACATGAGGAGTGGTCACCCGCCACGAATCTTTTCACCCAGCAACTCTCTATTGTGGTACGACCACGAGAACAAAGGGCGGGCCCCTTAGGGCCTTCTATGTTAAATTGGTCCCAAACAACATGAGTGTCTGCTTCGACCATGCAGATTCCTTCGAGATAGACCATTTTGACTAGTATTTCCATCTCATTTTTTGGCTGAAAGTGAATAACGATACGGTCGAAGCCATTGTTTTAGAATAGATATGATATGAATCCACTCTAGGTGCGAGGTCATGTCATAAGTACCTCGTATTATGACAGAACCTGAAAATCAGCATTAACCACGTAAAACACATGCTGTTAGTAATCTTGAGGCATATGGGAACATTCAAAAAGGTTTTTAACATACTCATCGTGCTGATTCCCGGTTTAGGTAGGACCATGCACCTTCCCAAAGACATGACTGATCAAATGGTAGAGTTTGGTTTTCAAGTAAAGGGTGAGTCTTGACATTTTGCCAAAAGACGAAACACAGACAGATATGTGCGTAAAGGGTGCCATATCAACTCAAAATAGCAGATTATTGATAAGTTTATCATTATTCTGTAACTATGAGATGTAAGCTATACAATAGCATAAGTGCCGTTGTCTACATTTAACTTAGTTTTCTGATATTTAAGTTTTAAAAATGACTCGGGTATCGGCTAGGGTTCTACCTTAACGAAATCATCAGTTCAGAAAAAGACCATTTGGCAGGTCGTTCAGTCGCCGATTACACAACACCAATATTGGATATTTCTTATGAATATGAACAGCAGGAAGAGTTGCCTGATTCTTTTGGTAAAATTTGAAAAAGCATTTGATTCACATGGAAGTTTATCCATGAAATTTTACCCAAATTTTATTTTGGCCCCTCGATTCCAGAAAAAAGTCAAAATAAAAAGAGTACTACTTAACTGTCACTTTTCAGAACCTTGCCAACATCACAAAGGTCGTACACAAAGGGACCTGACTATGACATATACGAATATCTATATATTTTTTATTCCGTATGCTTTTATACAACCCACATGTGCAGTCAATAAACATACAATGCAATACAATACAACGACGAAAATCATTGATCTTGCAGCTGTAGACTTTCCCTCTAGGAATAACTGTGGTAGTCAAAATCAAGTTTTATCTACAATTGCACACAATTAATTCCCTTACCTTCACCATCAGAAGAGACACTCAAAATTAGATAACAAATGGTTTGACTTTGTTGGGAATAACAAAAGACACAATGTAAGTAGAAATACAAACTACAAATTCTCAGCCATATTAGGTAATAACAAAAACTCAATCCTTGCAAAATATGTTTTTCTAGTCACTTAAAACATGAAATATACAAACATAGATGAAAAGTTAAAACGTTCACATTACTCGACTTCGAAAAATACTATATGGAAGTAAATATGAAGATTGAACTTTACATAGCGGACAGACATTTTTCAAGGAACAATATAAATACTGCTGCGTCTTCTACAACAAAAACAACTAGTACTTTAATTATTATTATTATTATCATTATTATTATTATTATTATTATTATTATTATTATTATTATTATCATTATTATATTATTATTATTATCACCATTATTATTATCGTTGTTATCATTATTATACGGAAGAGGTGCGAAGGTGATGAGAGCTAGCGTTTAGTCTTTTAGTATACAGGTGGCCACACTGTCAGAGGAGCCGAACGCGCGAATGTGCTGGTCTTACTGCGGAAATTAGGGTGAGTTTTGTATCCCTCTGCTACTTGTACTAGAATGTGGTGACCTCTCCTGAGTAAATAAATAGTCAGTGTGATAATTAGATATCACTATCTCACACCGACTTGTGACCTTTTACAGTGTATATCTAAGGCCATAAGAGAGATACAAGTCCTACTTATCATCGCATGCCTGATCATCCAATCTTGTACAGGATTCCCCTGAGAAATATCTCCAAAACAGTCCGAGGTGTTTGGTCCTCTGCAAGGTTGCATGTGTTGATGCGTTTGCACTTTTCGGTCGCCTTTCAAATCCTATATAGTAAAGAAGGCAATAATACAACCATATGCGCCTTCATGGCTGCAGACATCTGCTCATTCATCTTTAACGTGTTGTGGATTTATCCAACTCGGATATACTAGAGAGAAGGACGGATTACTGCATTGCACTGCCCAGTGGCCGGCAACATTCTCTCCCAGACTCGAAAGAGATCTGGATGAACTAAATAATATTACATATGTCCAAAATCATAAACAATGGTAATCATAATGCTAATAATGCTAATGATAATAATGCTAATAATAATAATGATTTTAATAATAATAATAATAATAATAATAATAATAATAATAATAATAATAATAAAAATAATAATAATATTAATAATAATGATAATAATAATAATAATAATAATAATAATAATAATAGTATTAATAATAATAATAATACTGATGCCTATAGTAGTAGTAGTAGTAGTAGTAGTAGTAGTAGTAGTAGTAGTAGTAGTAGTAGTAGTAGTAGTAGTAGTAGAAGTAGTAGTAGTAGTAGTAGTAGTAGTAGTAGTAGTAGTAGTAGTAGTAGTAGTACTACTACTACTACTACTACTACTACTACTACTACTACTACTACTACTACTGCTGCTGCTGCTGCTGCTGCTGCTGCTGCTAGCCCGAACGAAAACTTTCATGCACGAAAAAATCATGGTATGAAAATTTCATGATGAGAAACATTATTCCTCTGTGGTGGCCTTGCAAAGGCAACTACTCATAACTAGCACTTATCTGCACAGCTTTATGACGTCGCCGATGGGGCTTGCTGTTTGCACTTTGTGTTGTCAAGATGACAAGTATCCCGTGAAAGATAAGAACAGTGGTCGCCAATACAACAGTCATACACACAAGACCGACCCAAAACAATATGGCGGCAACCAGGAAGGTATGTGTTGATTTCTCGTTTAAATACCATGATTCACTTGGAATTTGTTGAGACAGAGATGTATAGTTACTACATAATCCTTGTCTAGAATGCTAGCAGCAGCAACACTCTAAGAATATGCGAATTTTCTTTCGTGTTCACTTAATATCATCCTTGTGTTGTATTTGAGATGATTATAGTTTGGTTTCGTTTTTAGCAAGATTTTCGAAATATTCGACTGGGTTGTACTCAATAGTCTCGGGCAGAGGGTGTGTTAGATGTGGGCAAGTTGGAAGTGTTTATAGGTTTGAAACAAGAACGTCTGAATTACACTTACAGTAGGCGAAAAGACGCCCATCATGTGCTATAAGAATGTAGCTCCACCGACTACCCCATACATACATCAGCTTCTTTTTTGATTGATTATGTCACATTGCACGAACTTTTCATTGTGAAATATTGTCGGGGTGAGAGGTGGTGGAGCTTACTCGCCATACAGCACACGTCATGCACGACAGTGCAGTATTAACCTGGGCATGTGGCTAAAAAGTCCATCTCTATCCGTGCCTTCCTAGACGGGCGTGCCAATAGCCACTAGATCTAAATGGCACCTTATGGGCCGTCATGTCTGCGCGGTGCCCTGGCATACATTGGTGTCTTGCAAGAATTGTTGTCTAATGCCAATGTTACACTGTGTATACACGCCCTAACTCTAGACTTGACTAACGCATTGTGAGGACAGCTCCTGGGCTTCTCGTTTAACTCTACAGGGAGAAAAGAGAGAGATTGTAACTACTCCTTACATCATACCTCAATCAGGAAGTCCACTCATTCAATATGTCAAGGTGACAGCAGTGTCCAGTAAAGAATAGGTGAATGGGGAACAACAATACAATAGATCCACAACTTAGCAGTAGGATTGAAAAAACAACAACATCCGGAATTATCACAGAATATACCACTTTAAAAATACCGAACACATGGAATTTTCACGAATAGTCCTATATTGCTGCCAGATAGTATTTGCTGTCAATTATTATTCCAAAGTGGGATATCGTTGGACATATAATAAATAACATGACTAATGTTTACACCAACATTTATACTTTGAACTTAGTACAATGTACATTTAGTTTCTGAAAATGTATACGAGTTTTTTTTTGGAAGAATGGATACGTTTAAGGTGGCACATGGGGTCGATTCGCGAATATGGGGGCATTTTTAGATGTGTACATGTTATAGCCAACATCCTGTTCAACATGATACGACCAGCTTTGACTGCCGAGGCCATCACACAGCACAGAGATGCATCCAGCCTTGTGTAGGGTCGCACACAAGCAGGGTAGGCTTTTGGCTTTCCTCTCCATATTGAATTTCACCAAAATACTATACTAATAGTAACGACACATTATACAAACCGTGACAATAGTAAACCCTATAAGCTAGTCTGAGTGTCCTGAAAGTAAATGTTAGTAGCCAGCAGATATTGATTGAGGAAACCAACACGGGTTCAGGAAAAGCATTTCGATTAGACGTGGCAATGGCTGATTTATTGCTGTGATCATACCACACGATCTCCTGACCACGACACACCTGTATTATCAACACGTGTTGTACATCATTCCACGATGATCCAGTCATATAAACACCACTACAAACACTATACATATGACAGGTATTGCTCTACTGAGAGTGCTGACATTTGTATTGACATGCCATTAGATTCAACATTCCACGCACTCGCTTTATCAGAATAGTGCGATACAACATAGGGCGATAAACATACACACATGTCGGCAACTATCTTAATCAACGTCATTTGGGAACTTAATTGAAAAGAAATCGACCTAAATATATTTATTACCTCAAACTTCTTTACATTGAAATATTTTTTTCCAAATTTATCACGCTAAATGAGACAAGGAACGGACCCGCCGTCGGGTCGTGATGCAAGAACTAAGTGCATGTGACGTCCTACAAATCAAATTATCATAAAATGAGATACCGGTATCGATTCAGTTACTAGTAATTTAAACGTGGATTAAAAAAATACTACTACTACTACTACTACTACTACTACTACTACTACTACTACTACTACTACTACTACTCCTACTACTACTACTACTACTACTACTACTACTACTACTACTACTACTACTACTACTACAGTACTGCTACTGCGGCTACCACTACTACTACTACTACTCCTACTACTACTACTACTACTACTGCTGCTGTGCCTGCTAATGCTACTGCTGCTGCTAATACTACTACTTCTGCTACTACTGCTGCTACTGCTACTACTACTTCTGCTACTACTACTACTACTACTACTACTACTACTACTACTACTACTATTTATGTTGCTCGATTTTTCAGATACTACTTTTGATCGTTCTGAGTTTGCCATCTACAGTGTGTATATGTCCAGCATCGTGTACATGCCCCTCGGACCAGACCTGGATTAGCTGCTCCTCTGCCGGCCTCAAGGCTATACCGAGCATCGACAGGCTGACCGCAATGACGGTACAGCGTCTCGACCTGCGCAACAATAGGATCACGTCCATAGGTAGGTTCTGCGGGTCGTAGAGCGGATTGGTGGGGGCAGCAAGAGACGTGAGCAACATCAGTCATCCGTCTAGCAATGTCTACCTTTGATTCTGCCATATATCTTGATTCCTTATTTCGTAACAAATCATTCCTATATTATCTTACGATTGAGACGCATCAGTACTCCTAGATGCTGAAACAAAATGGTTTGAGGTTTTATCCATTTTATGTAAACATTGTCCTTAGATTAGATTTTTTTATATAACTCCTGCGGTTTGAATGTGATGCAGCCCATATCTGACGCTTAGTACCTTTTGAAGACTGAAACTGTTTTCCAAAGTTTTAGATTATATATTCTTTAAATATGTTCGTTTTAAATAAAATCACGATAAAGTATGCTTGATCTAAATGCACGTGTAGATTTCCATTGCAATAACGACTTGTAACCAATGGGAAACCTAAGGTGCGAATTTCAAAATGTCAGAACATCAGATCTTTCTAATCATTGGCGGGGACCTCAGGCCACGCCTATCTGGGAAGCTGGTTTGAGATGATCATAGTCCGGACGTAACCAAACTGGTTCGTTACCAAACTGATGCGTACACAAGTAGCTTCGCACCCAAGAGCTTGCGCCTAGAATTCCGATATTTGTGTCATTTCTACAAAAATAATACAAATCTAGTCATTATAAATTATTTTCCTCTATAATGTTAATGTTCTTTATACATCCGGTTCCCTCACAAGTTCATAAATAGCTTGGCCCCGCCTTTTGACTATTGATGCTTTGCATCAACAACCGTACTTGTTTTAGGTTGGGCTAGAATTTAAAAATCATACTTGAAGCTCATTTGCTGATCAATTAATCCCCTTTCTCTATAGTCAGTACTTATACACAGAGTAACCTTTACAAACAAAGCAGTATTTACCATCCTAAGTTAACGTTAGGAGTGTATGTTCTGCGTAATATGCACAGTGTTGACAAAACATGGCAAATCGCAAACACACGCACAAAAAACAACATATCTGTGGTCATCATTACCATTTTAGAGACTACGCTGGAAGATGCAAATCTTTCCACAGATTACCAAAAGCTGTTCTAACTCACTAGGTACCCTACACCCTAATAACAAAAGTAGATTTGGAACTGTTAGACAGATATTGCCAAATTCATTAGTCAGGACTGTTATGACGCTTAATGGTCAGATGGGTATTTGCTTCTTCCAGGCTCAGAGCTTTTCTACTGCAAGAACCTTAGAGAACTGGATCTGAGCGGAAACCTGATCTCTAACATCTCGGCCAACGCTTTCGTCGGCTTGACTTTATTGGAGACCATCAACATGGAGAAGAACTCTATCAACTTTCTGCCGGGCGACCTCTTCCGGGACACTGCGGTATTGGGGGTGCTAAATCTCGCCAGCAACCTGCTGCGCAACCTCGCGCGAGACTTGCTCAACGCCAATGGACTGCTGAAGAAATTGTACCTGTCGCGGAATTCTTTGAGCTCAGACGCCTTGGCTGCGCTGAACAATCCAGGTATTGAGAGATTGGCATATCTAGACCTGTCTTTCAATGAGCTGGGTAGTTTGCCAGCAAGCATTATGACGCATCTTGCTTCCTTGAATGTGTTATCGTTAAGAGGCAATGCAGTTGCTGGTGTTCACCGCCTGACTTTTGAAGGGATGGTGTCGTTGGCTGTGTTAGATCTTTCCAACAACACACTCCGTGCTCTAGAGACAGAATCATTGCAACCGCTGCAGTCTTTACAGCAACTGGGTCTCGATGGGAACAATCTTGTGTGTACTTGTGACTTAAAATCAACAGTGGA
Source organism: Maea johnstoni (assembly GCA_963942565.1). Classification (NCBI taxonomy): domain Eukaryota; kingdom Metazoa; phylum Annelida; class Polychaeta; order Spionida; family Magelonidae; genus Maea; species Maea johnstoni. Next base: position 48,596,032 of record OZ012689.1, on the reverse strand, counting down.
ATACATGAAAAATAGATCAATCAATCTCATCCAAACGACCTATTGCAGTGACACCAATAGTGGCAGGGTATATAATATCATGAGAGACTCACTTGATGAGGTTTGCAAGTGCTCATCCGCCAAGCTGGTGCTCGATGTGATTGACGTAAGCCACACGTCATCAATAATTGAGCTGAACGTCATCAACATAAACGTAAAAGACGTGACGTGCACGTTTCGCAAGTTTGGCGTGCCTAATATATTCTTCAACCTATCAGTTTCAGAGAATGATCGCCGGATACAGTGTAACGGTCTAGAGGAGAGCAGTAGTTATATCACGTGTTGCAGCGTGTCCGTGTGTGGACTGAATACATGCGTTGATTTCACCACTCTGACCAACAATAGCACAGGACCGCCAGCGCCCTCTGGCGGGAGGTTCACCGGAGGATCAATAGCTGCTGCAGTAATACTAACCTTTCTCTTCACGCTCATATTGGTTGTAGTTTTACTATACGTCATCAGACGTAAGAGACCCCAGCTACTGGTTGAGGCTGACAAACTTCCGTCTGCCATCGCCCTGCGTGTTCAACGCTTGCGCAACCGAAAGAAAGATAGCGGGAGTGGTGACGACTCTGGAGACAACTATGAAGACATTCCATCAGAAGCAGGTGGAAGAGAAAACAAAGCATTTAGCCCTGAACAGGGGATTTCGGTCAGCAACCCAGAGTATACAGAACAGGCAAAGTTAAAACGAGAAATTATAATCGGCGTTAATAAACCTAGACCCGATGAATACCTTGATCCCGTTGATATTGGTATCAAGGTTGGTGAGGCAGACGAGAAAAAGGTAACACGCGTGCAGACAGTGGCGCCATTTTCTATCCAAGGTCAAAAGGACCTAAAGCCAACCAATCAAAAGCCATCATCATCTACTGCCCCAACGAGAAATCGCTCAAACGATCCCCCACCATCCCCGCCTATCTACACAGAGCTGGTAGATGACGCCACCTATTACGCAAATAGGAAACTAAATGAGCCAGACTACCAAGTGTACGACGCCGCCGCTAGTCGTCCAAGTGGGACATCAGACAGTGAAGAAATCTATGAAACTTTTGACCAACCAGAAGCCATATATGTTAATGAGGTAGTCTCGAACTCTTCTCAACCCCAAACTGTAAAAACTGTTCACAAAGCGGCCTGTGTAAATAAAAAATGATACATTGCAGTATTTGCCCCGTTGTATGCAGTGGTGACTAACTAAACAGCATACTATAAGTTAGCTTTAGGACGCTTCACAGCGAGCTTCATGCATTGAGGTGCTTCGCCTCTGCACAACGCCTTCAACTTCTTCCTTTATACAGCAGCGAAAAGTGACAATAAACAACTTCTCTCTCCTCAAATGTTGTTGTGATCTAATGTTTTTAAAGTTGGTGTGCACTTCATATAAAACGTACACGCGCTTCTTCTTGTGTCTACTCACCATTCAGCAAATGCCACATGTCAACATTATGGTTACAATGAGCGAAATGCTCCTATCGGCAAACTGTCTACCTTAGTTTAGCTTGTGTGGAATACGTGAATTCAGGCAAACTCCTGTAACCCAGACAAAAGTGCGTCAGCGAAATATTTCCTAACCCGGCAAAGGTTTGGCTTATATGCGTTCATAGCCATTACAGGAAATGTGCACAAAGCCTAATACAGTAGGGAGGTCACCAAAAATGGAGTCCTCCATACTGTAAGTGGCTAGGCTGGGCTGTGCTTCCTGCCTAGCTGATCCCCTGAGATTGCAATGCATCAGCATCTATATAGGTCAAATCAAATAAGCTATCCGAGGGGCTGTTACACAAAAAGAGAAAGCCTCACAGATTTTCGCTCGTAGAAGAAAACTGAGTGTAGAAGCAGTTTTAATGGAAATGACTACATAAAAGTGGGATATTTAGGTAAGGAAATATATGATACCACGGCTTGCAGGTTAATATAGGAGCTTTAGCGTGCTCCTGAGGGTTGAAAGATGTATTTAGTGACTTTCAAAAGTGCTATATGTGA
>OZ012689.1:48511507-48589007 GCA_963942565.1 Maea johnstoni | reverse complement strand
CCTGAAAATTCAATGACTGATATTTCACTGATATAAAACAAGTATTTTGATACCAAGTAATATGCATAATTTTTGATAAGCTTCACTTACATACATACACACTTAAGTACCAACAAAAATATTTTGGCCCATGTTAGTTCCTTTACAATCTCTCAGGAAGTACTGCCAAGTAAAATATTTACACTATCCCCTCCTTTACCTCCAACCACACTCCATGCAAATCAGGATGCATTAATTAATTGTAAATAAACTACATTTCCTACATTTAATAAGAGTTTGTTGTTCCTTTCAGTTGATAAGCCTTAACCTTGATGAAAATAACAATTAGCCTCCCTCTTGTATCTCATGTAGTAGCCCTGAACTACATACCTGTATTCATTAATGCTTATTAACAAAAAATAAAAGCACAGCACTGAGACATTTGCGCGGAAATCATGAATATGATATCTGACCTTTTGATCTTGGCCTGAACTATTGTTTACTCTTAAATCTCATCACAAACTATTTCAACCATCCATAACAAATACACATACTTAGTTTGAAGGCTACCTTCCTCATTTCCACAATTATCATATATGATATAACATGATATTTAGCTTTTATGGCAATCATGTGTTTCTTAACCAGGTTGCATTCATCATGATGCACTTTGTAGGGCTAATCATTATATATTCACGATTGGTCTATAGTCTGTCTTACTTGAGTTTGTCACACTGCTTTTCCCACTTTTTGTGTCCAAACTCTCAGCAAACATCACGGTATTGGCCCGGTACTGGCTTTATACCAGCTTCTACGGCTTGTACCGTATACAGTTTAACAGTATCAGGCTTGTACTGGTACAGTACTGTTTGTTACAGTCAATTTCATTAATATTTGCCAGTACTAGCTGATACAAAAACAATTCCACTCTGCGGTATGAAGCCGTTAGAAGTATACTGTAGTATTTTCTATTCATTAAGATAGTACCAAAATATTACAAACTATTGTGTAAAGCTAAATTTGGGCTAAATAATGCATGAACTAATTGTGAAAGATGTATTTAATTTTAAAAGAAAAAATGTTATAACAATTATTAAAACTATGATAACAATAAATACGAGAGAACAATAAAGAGTCAGCAAGTAAATATACTCATGAATAGATGTTTAAATCGATAATTGAATAAATCCATGACTTGATAAATGAATAAAAAACAAATATGGTAATTCCCATAGCTTATTATTTTGCTGATTAAAGGACAATTCCACCATGAATGAAACAGAGGCCCAAATAGTTTCTTATGGTATTCTCTACTTCAATCCAAGTTCCTACCAGTGCCAACCTTCATACAAGAAGTATATTGCTGCTTTTTCAACTCCATAACAGACACAGAATGCATACACTGGGGGCGGCCATTTTGGGCTTTTAATAGCCTCTAACAGAGCTGCTTGTGCAACTATTAGTCATTAGCAGTAAGGTAGCTGCCATACTGCTAATGACTATTAGTTGCACAAGCAGCCCTGTTAGAGGCTATTAAAAGCCTAAAATGGCCGCCCCCAGTGTATGCATTCTGTCACTGTTATGGAGGTGTTAAAGCAGGAATATACTTCTTGTATGAAAGTTGGCACTGGTAGGAACTTGGATTTAAGTAGAGAATACCATAAGAAACTATTTGGGCCTCTGTTTTACTCATGGTGGAATTGTCCTTTAATCTCAATGTAACATCCAGGGTCTGCCAAAACTATACTGTACTGTCCTGTACTGGCTGGTATGAAGCCAGTACCGTACTTCAGTATAGGGCCAGCAGCAGTTTTGCCATTTGTCAATAGTTGGCAGGCCCACCTCACTATCAATCCCAACAAGCCCTGCAGCATGCAATCCATTCCTGTCACCACCTTCTTTCAACAGTAAGCAGATAGGCCAGCTCTGCATAAAATCTGGCCAAGACTCTTCCAGGGCTAAAACTTATTAAGTCATGTTCTTAGAATAAGTCTTTCGCACAGCACTACATGTATTATGTTTCAAAATATAAATAATCAGCTGGATATAACAATTGTATACATCTTAGACATAGAATTCTGCCGTGAATTCATGAGAGATTTCGACAGACTGGTAAGTTATTGAAATTGTTTTTCTTATGTTTCTTAGGTACATGAGAAGATAGATTTCATAGATCAAACTTGTCAGAATGTGATGTTTCTTTCCTCAGAGAAACATATGGTCCTGGATAGTTCCTGCATCTGCCAATAGGGGGCAAGTTGATTTATGTGTTTTACCCTATTTCACCCCAGTTGTGGATCTGCACTGGGCCAATACTGGAAAACTCTGCCAGTATTGGACCGTTACATGTACTGTGCTGGACCAATCCCGGATGTAAAAACAAATCTGTACTGAAACGCTATCGGCCCAGTATTGGTCTGTACGGGGCCAGGTCTGTAATGGGCCAATACTGAAAAAAACTGTTCCAGTATTGACCGGTATTGGTCCAGCACAAGACCAATACCGGATGTGCTGTAGTGGTCAAATACACAGGTAAAAATTGTCGGGCCCATTACGGGCTTGTCATAATGGGCCCATATAGATAATAAAGATAATGGTACCGTTGCGGTTTTCAGAACCTGTTATAACAGGCTTGTAACGGACTCGTTATAACGGGCCCGTTACGGGTCCGTTATGGGCCCATTGCAAGCCTGTTACGGGTCCGTTAAAATGGGCTTGTATAAATAATAAAGATATTGGGACCGTTGGGGGTTTTCAAGCCGTGAAATGTCGACATATTGAGGGATCAAAAAACGGGCTCGTTACATGCATGTCTGGACACGGCCCCGTAACGGGCCCGTTACAGGGCTGTCAACTTTTACCTGTGTACTGGGCCCATACTATACAAATATGACATCCCGGTGGGTTTGCCAAGATGATTGTCTACCCCGAGTGAGCATTGTCTCCCGAGGGCGTAGCCTGAGGGTGATAATGCTCACGAGGGAGAGACTATCATGTTGGCAAACCCACAGGGATGTCATATGTGTTTTATTATACCGAACAACCTCTCTCACCCCCGGGCACCTAAATTCCATGACAAGTTGAAATTACAAACTCACTTGGGCAGTGCAATATCGAAGCAGCAGGTTTACGGTGCAAACCATGCTGGGATGTCCTACTTGTTTTATCGTATCGAACTACGCATAATCTCAACTGGGTTGAGATTTTACTTTTTTCTCTAAATTAAGACACTCGTCATTTTCGTTATCGTTGTTCTCAACACTAACATAATTCCATTGTTGAAGGTGGCATTCTGCTCAGGCCTTGTTACATTTCGCCACGCGTGGGGATCTTGAAAGCATCACGCCCTTAACAATATAGGGAATCATGAAACGGCACCTTCACAACGGGTGCTAATGTGTCATCTCCTTGACAGCGGGTGCTAATACGTTGAATGGTGACCGCTGTCAAGGAACCTACAGAGACACAGGTTGCTAACAGTCTTGACACATGGCTCTCATCCAATAGGATAAGTGTATCCTCACGTGAGGTATAATAAAAACAATTGGTACTGGCCCAGTATAGGCCTACTATTGGACATGTACTGGGCCGAATAATTGTACCGGGTTAATGCAAATACAGTGTGCAAAATGGTACAAGGCCATTACTGGCTGCGGTATTGGACCAGTACACCCAACGGTATTGGGCCAGTACCGTAATTTTTGCAAGGAGTTAGCCATTCAAACTTGGCAAACCTCTTTGGATATATATATATATATATATAAATATATATATATATATATATATATATATATATATATACATATATATATATATATATATATATATATATATATATATATATATATATATATATATATATATATATATATAAAGATAGATAGATAGAGAGATAGATAGATAGATAGATAGATAATAGATATACACTCGGGATTTACCCTGTATGCCGCATCACAACTTCATTGATGTTCATCATTAAGACAAGGAGAGAATTTGTAAAAGCTGTATACTTGATGACGGACATCTATCCGCCCTGGTGAATCTAGCACTTGAGCTGATACCACCTGGATACATGCCAGAAGTCAAGTCTCCTGTTGTTCTCAGGATATTGGCTATAGAAAAAAACATATAGATAAGGAAGAGAGGATTTTCCTAGTCAACTGAATATTCTCCAGGCCCCTCAGCTCATATGAACATGCGACAGTTGTGCTTATTTGGAAAAGCGTCTGTCATTTAACTTTCATTTGGTTTATACAAATGATTATAAAAAGTGGCAATTATAGGCCAAATTTGGATATTTGGAAGTTGCCAAATTATTGTCGTTTACGTTAGATTATTCACAATGTCCCTCAAATTTGGTCATATCAAAATTGCAATATAAAGTGTTGGTGCTTATTTGGCAAAGTGTCAGTCATTCGGATAACACTTGGTTTATAATGGACTAATACTCGCTGGCAAAACAACATTTTCTATGTCCCTCTGGTCATATCCACAAAACAATATTGAACGTTGCTACTTATTCGGCAAATTGTCATTTATTTGAAATATCACATTTGTGCATAGGACTTTAAGAAATTGTCATTCTTTAGTCAAATTTTGAAATTTGTAGGTTCCCAAATATATTGTCATTAACAGTAAAACATTTCAAATGTGACAATATCAGAGCGCTGAATATACCCATGTCTGAAACCTCACCCATAGCCATGTTGCTTCTACCCTAAGTCACGTATGTGTGTTATGTTTACAAAACATAACTAGAGGCACCTAGCAGAGAAGTTGAGAACTACGCAAAGGTGAAGGGCAGGCGTTGTTCAAAACCAGTCTCCTGGGTCCAAACTAACTCTCTTCAGCGTATAACGCTCGGGGGACACGTCTCATTTCCCTTAGACCATGGATTTTATTGCCAAATTGTGTAAACTGAAAATTGTGAAGGTAATGTCAATATTTTGAAATACAGACGTTGCCCTAGATACTTAGTTCGGGTTATCATTGAACGTATCTTCCTGGCTGGGAAGTGCTTTGCGTATGACGTGTTTGCCCTACAAGGACAATGATGAAGTAGCACTCACGGCTAAATTTGCATAAACATATTAGTCTTAGATCGTTATAATAGGTCAAGTGTAAATAATAGGTCATGTGTAAATGTAGAGAGAATGGAACAAGGCCGTTTTGTATTAGAATAGATGTTAGATACAGAGGTCACCACATTTCAGTCGACCAAATAGGCCCCCAGGGTAGAGATGTTATCATTTTGAAATTCGCCGTAAATGAAGAAGCTAGAATTCTTTAAGCAACATTCCGGTTTTGGGCTAGATAGATATAGATAGATAGATAATCTTTATTTCAAGTCGGTAATAATTTTGCATTTAGTAAACACGAGCTGCTAGGGCTCTTGGCCGACTACAATATAACAATTTGAAATATAACATACAGGGTGTAACAGCAATACAAATAATAAGTAGAGGGGAAGTAAGTTGGCACATATCAATTGACAATGAGTAATATCTTCAGTCTTTCAGAACATATGTTTATGATTTTGGAGTAAATTAGCAGATACTCCTGCTCGTTGACTCGTATTACTTACCGAAGGAGAGAGAGCAGGTACAGTTAGTTCCAGACCAGATTGAGGTTAGGTTTTTGATCTCGTTCAGTGATGTTGTGTGTCTCAAGTTGTTAGGTAGTGAGTTTCATACTTAGGATCCAGTACTGTATAACTGGTTAATTTGGCGTGTACTTAAGTTGGTGTTTTTTTTCAAAAAAATATTTCCCTGTATATATTTTGGCGTCAGAACAACGCCATCTATATGTAAACATAGGAACCATTGACCGACGTAACTATAAGGCCGCCACCTTGCTTTTTCGGGAGCAATAAATAGCTCCATAACTTGGCAGGAGTTTCCCCCAAATTGGACCGGTAAGTATGTGAATTATAATATGATACCTTAATATCTTTTTTATAAGTAATGTATCGTATCATAATGATTTTGTAAAGTCATTCCTTGTATTTTTCTTCGTATCAGCATCGGACCTTCACGCTATTGCTGTATATACTTTACCAACTTCAAATGAAGTGCGCAAAACTTCATTCTTTTGCAAAATATAGATCATTCTGATGATTATCAACATACACATATATGTATGTTGATAATTGATAAAACTATTTATCATCGCAACAAACGTGTCCCGTCCTATTATACGATGACGATATACGCAGTTGGCCGCCATCTTGATTTTCGTCTGATGCTATCAATAGCTCCATAACTTCCTCAAAGTTGGGCAGGTATCTATGCGAATTATGATATGATATCTTGGTAACTTATTCATAAGTTACCAATGTATCATATTATAATGGTTTTGTGAAGTTATTTCAACGATTTCCCTTTGTTTCAGCCCCGACCGCCAAGGGGTGAAATGCATGCTATGCTGCCAACCGCAGCTTCCCTGGCGGCACTAAAGGGAACTAAAACTGTATTTTTATGCGATCTATAATTTGGCGTTGATGGGCATTCGCCAAAAACGCCAAATTAAAGACCACGCCAAATTAACCAGTTATACAGGATTTTATCTAATTGGTTGCTTTCCTAAGGGGATGGTGTTAAATGGAGGTAATGTTAGAAAGCGGTCCCTTCTAAGGCTGTATTCAGATTCTCTCTCAGTAAAAAGAGAGCTGACATAGGGAGGGGCCCCTCCATGGACAGCTTTGTGGATCTTTGTAGCTAGGGATCTCACTCTGACTAGATGTAAGCTTTGTAGTTTAGCCTGGTCTAGTAGCTGGTTTTGTAATCCCTGTAAACAAAGCGTAGGGCTTGTTCCTGCATCCTCTCTAGCCTTGAGAGAATACTCTTGGAGCAGAAGTGCCATGCAAGGGGGCAGTAGTTAAACTTTGACATTGTGTAAGCACGAACGATTGTCAGTCTGTATGATTGGTCTAATTGGTGACCAATTCTCTTAAGAGCATGACGTTGTTTTGCAGCCTTCATTGATGCACATTAAGGATACTTGAATGTCAAATTTCAGGAGTTTACAGATTTTTCAGGTTTGATGTTGATGAGAAGTCTGTTTGCACCTTTTTTGACCAGGGGCAAGAAAAAAAATGCCTGAAACTTTTCAGGGTTTGCTTGCATGCAGTTCCTTGCGAACCAGCCAATAGCAATTTTAGTCATTCCCGAATATTTGTACTAGGTGTGACTTGACATTTTCAATATTCTCATCACTATTGCAGATTGTATTATCATCTGCGTAGTTATAAAGAGTTGTTTCATTTAAAGATGCAAAGATGTCATTTGGGAAAATTTTGAATATAATTGGGCCAAGTATAGATCGCTGGGGTACACCTTTAGGGATGTTTTTCCACTAACTACAGTTAATACCAATCTTAACCCTTTGCTTTCTGTTTGAGAGGTAATCTCTCAGCAAATTGATTGAGTGATCAGTTAGGTGCATGAGCTTTTAATTCAGCCAGAGGTAGATTTTGAGGGAGGCAGTCAAAAGCTTTCGACAGGTTCATCAAGGGCCTGCTTCCAGTTACCAATAATTCTAATCAAAACTGACTGACAGCTATGCTGTTTTCTGGAAGCAGCTTTAAATGGATTATAAACTGTTTCTAAGAAGTTGGAGAATTGATCTGCCAGTATGCTCTCAAACATGTTGGCTATAGTAGGGAGTACACTGACAGGCCTGTAATTACCCTTTGACATATTGTCATTTATCTTTTAGACAGGGCTAACATTAACCATCTTGAGACTTGAACGGAAATTGAATTGCCTTTCTGGGGTTAATTTCTTTAAGTTTCTTGTAGACTTGGGCTTCACGACAACATCAAATTGAAAGGTATCTTGTGGATTGTTATTAGAAATATACTAAACATCTTGGTGCTATGCTATATCATCCTCTTCATTTTCAATGCCAATATTCTTTGCAATTTTAACATAACAATCAATAAGAATATCGCATACGTTCCCTTCATCAGTAATAACTTTGTCATTTTCCAAAAATATGATATCAGTATCACCGGATTTCTTACTCAGGAAAGGTTTACTTGTTTTCCAGAAAGTTTGCGATTTTGTACCCCCATCGCAGCATTCACCAAAAAACTGATAGAGATTTTCTTTAACCTAGTGCAATAGTTTTGCTGCTTTCTATTGGCTTCCCACTATGATTGTGATTTGAATTTAAAGAAATTGTTCTTTGGGCTGATAACAATCTCTACTTCTGACTCAGCAAATTCATATATGACTGTCTAGAGGCGACATCTAGTGCTAATAGCTGTTATCATATTGGATGTGGGACTTGCCATATGGATATGTGAATACATTTTCTTGTTTGTATCATTGCATTGATTCAATAAAAGCCTAGGTCACTATAGAAATAGATCTCGCCATTGTTCATTAATTACGAACGCAGTCATTGCATTAGGTTTACAAGTAGGAAAGTTCCAAAATTCATTGTTGTGTCGACTGGATTCTTTCCTGACTCACTTTCTGTAACCGTAAGAAAAAAAAACAAGAACAACATGTTTGACTGTCTATGAAACTGTAGGCCGGAATAATATTAAACCCAATTTCAGCAGGTAATAATGTTCAAACCTGCGTGAGTGTAGGAGGGTATCTATCAGCTGTTTACCTCTAAAATCTTTTCACCCTGCTGGGAACATACATTCGTAAAGCCAAGTGTAGTGTGATGAACTCACCTTATTAGAGATGAGTAAATCATGCTGGAAGTGACAGCTGCTTCCAAAGTAGGTCGTTACCTGAGAGCAGGTAAAACGGTGGAAGAAATCATACACAGGTTAAATTCATTTGACAATTTAGCCTATACCCAGGGGCGGATCCAGCCTGAAAAATTGAGCTATGCACCTTTGGAGAATTTAGAAAAATGAGGGGGCGCGGAGGGTGCAGTGGCCTAAGGCTGCTGGCGTTAGCGCCGCAGGCGCGAAGTGATTTGCGGCGGGGGGTCCGGGGGCCGCTTAAGGCCCCGGGAATTTTTTTTATATGTAGGTGCTCTGAGATGCATTCTCCTGCATTTTTAGAGCAGTTAATGGAACATTATTTTCACTGTATATATATCTAAACTTTGTTTGAAACTTTCTATATTTCACGAATTTAGTAGGTAACCTAGTTCTCACTTCTCATGTTGTTATTTTACATAACTTTATCATTTGTTATCACAGTGCATGTGATTTTTGTCTTCTATAAATATCACACTTTAAAGCAAATCTGGAAAATTAGATACTCTAAAAATGCATGTTTGTTTGTAGCGATTGTGACTTGAAGAAATTCCATAATGAGGAAAGACCAACAACCTCCCCCGATTGTATCTTAGATAAATAAAAGCAAGTGAATATGAAACCAGCTGGTCAACCTGAATAGGCTAGCCTCAGAGAATAGCCAAAAAGTCGTGTTTTGCGCATGTTGGTGCTCAGGTTTCTATTCAATGCAAATGATACGAGGGCCCTGATTGGACTGTGATCCATCGTGACCTCACGCTGATGCAGATCAGAGACCCCTGGCATGTCCAGCCCTTCACTGCAGCGCATATTGTAATTCGTCTCTCGCTACATATCCGTTTTTTTCTTCATTTAAGAGTGTGAGCAAGCCTGTGTGAGGCTTTTTTACAGCAATTTTTTTACTTTTCCCAGTGATAGCCTAAACATTCATAGTTGATTATGAGGAAAAGTGCATCGTCTTTAATTGATATAAAAATCTCAAATGACCCTATGTTCACTAAGTAACCCAATGACCATACGATGATAGAAAAGAGATATATTTAATTTATTTCTTACAATAAATGTTATAGAAAAGTTCTGAGACTATCAAGTTTCTGTATGTAACGCTCATCAAAATCTCATTAAAAGGGTCTGTATGTTCGTTGTCCTACAGGGGCTTGATCATAAAGAAAATGTGTCAATTTCTGGTCTAAACACAAGGTTTCGGAAAAGATACACATTTCCTAAAATAATCACAATTGTTGAAACCTATTTAACCATTTATAGTTGACAAAACAAGAATTATTAGACGATATTTAGTGAAGATTGCTGTTGAGACTAGATTGGCATTGTCTCTGGTGCACCCTTAATCGGGATGCATCACTGAGTCGGAAGTGCAATTGATGATGGGAGATGATGCCGCCTCCCCCCCCCCCCCCCCCCCTCCCCCCATCCTGCCGCACCTGGCGTGATGGCGATTAGCCAGACTCCCCTGAGAATACTCGCTAGCCTGGTCGTCCGGAGCCTTAGATTATACACATGTACGGTCATTTACTTCCTGCCCTACAGAGACAGACGTCATTGCGTAAAAGTCCAACCTCCCAGAGTAGGATAACCACCACTGCTTCCCAAAAAAATCAGGAAATGGTGAGCGTGGACTTTAGAAATTGACCGATGCACTTTGATATTAATCGATGCACTTCCAAGATTGATCGATGCACGTGCATCGATGCAAACTGGTGTGGATCCGCGCCTGATACCAACTATATGTAGCTTGAAAAATCTCCTGATGAGGACTAGTGTGGTGAATAGAGGTTATCTTTAGACGGTCCTCTCACGATACGTGAGATCGCAAGACAGGTGTTTTAATTCAATGGGTCTTTTTGTGAAGTTGTTTCACCTGTCGTGCGATCTCATGTATCGTGACAGAACTGTCTAAAAATAAACGCTATTCACCACATCATTACTCACCAGAAGAGTTTTCAGGCAATGTATACTCCGTAAAGGTGAAGTGCCAAATAAAGGCAGGGTAGAAGAAAATGAATCAAAGAAATTAATCTCTTAAGCTACATGTACATTTAATGAATAGAAAACACCAAAATGATATATGAAAAAATAAATGAATAAGTAGATATATAAATTGAAACAAAATACAGCGCCATGTGAATACAAGTCTGCTGTGTTGCCACTACATCTAGAAGATCAATCAGTTGCATCTTGTTCTTATCTATCAAAACTCTTACGGACTGGACATCATTTAAGCTAACGACAGTTATGTATCAAAAGCTAGTTTATTAACTAGACGATCAAAATTTTTACCACAGAGCAACCCAATGTATTTCGAAACCGACATTGTAACGAATGATTCGTAGGGTTGTGAAGTCTTTCAGTAGGATGAGTTTCTTCTTACTGACCCTTCATATACTTATCTACTTCTCGGTGATGTATTGTCGTAATCCGGTAAGCATGAATTCGTCATGAAGGAACATGTTGGACATTAAGGATCTTGTAGCACAAACTTGGGATGCAGGTAACCTAGTGCAAGATACCCTCTGTTCTCTCAGACCCACTCATGTTTGGGCATATTTCAGGCACGTTTTTTTAGTGAAATAATAATAATTGGAAACCCAATTGGGTTTTAATCTTAGCCTCATCCGTAAGTTAAAATGCAGAGGATTGGTTGGAATTTCATGAAATTGTCAATCAGCTATGGTTTAATCATCTTTCACACCATGACTGGTGCCATGGGAAAATGATATACTCTTTATCTATAATATGTGGTTTTCCAAAACTTACATGTAAATTGCAATACAATCACAATTGACATTCATTTGCAAATGTTCTAGGATCGGAACGATCTAATTTGCATATGGATATGTTTTTTAATTCAGGTTTCATGTGACCTTCAAGGAAATCTTAATTAAATTGATGCAAGTATAACTTCATAAGGCTTTCTTTTTGATGACAGAGATCAAGAAATATCTGCCAAAAGAGGCACGTGTTGCTTTTGCAGCAGCGGATCAAGCTGATGTTTAGTTAATCAAAATCCATATTTTGTACATGTATTGTGAAATATTCTACTCTTAGCAACTTCTGAGTGCATTCATTCACTACTCTTGCTTGTCTTTCTGGTCATCAACAGTGTCCTGTGTCTGTTCTCCAAATCAAAGCAAGGATGGCTCTATCATATGCGTATAGGAGGATGCCCAATAGTTTATCCCCTCTTTCGATTCCAACATTAGCATGTTGACCTTCCTTTGCCAGGTCATCAATGGAAATGGAGAAACGAATTGGTGATGAGAAACATCCTTAGCCCACTGATACTTGGAAACCAGTGGATTAAAAGACAAGCAACTCTTACTGCACATTTTATACTAGTGGTACATCACTAGTAGAGTTCTAAGATCTCATCATTGAAAGATCATTGTCATACCCTTAGTTTGCGAAGGGATACGTGGGTCAAAATTACTTTTTGGCAATGGATGTATATACCCCTCTTTGCGGCCGTACTGGTGATATAATTTCATGATCTACACAAAACCTAAAACGAGCATGGAGAGTGTTTAGACTAATTTCATTTTTAAGATTGGACTCAATTCTGCAATTTGCTTCACAGCTTCTAGTTTGTCTTACAAACATCCCTTTGGAAGCATTGCATTTGAGCTAAGAATTCCATAACATAGCGGGCACTTCTCCTATCCTTGTCCACCTGTCTTGCAAGGGGGGGGGGGCTGTTTTCAAGGGAGACCATATAAACTCATTTCATACACTGAGTGTCCATTTCATGGCCCCTTTAGATCCATATAATTGAGTGTTTGTAGCTATGTGTGTCTGTGACCCAGTTTCCAAACCTGTTGAGGTGATGTGGTTATGGTAAACATTCACCAATCCAGCTCCAATATGTAATAAAGAGTCTATCCTGAGGAGTAACAAATGGGGCAAACACTAGACTCAGCACCCTTCTATAAACACCCTTCTATAAATAGTGACAGCCACGGAACTGTACGTGATAAGGGGTAATGGAGAAACGTGACTGGGCAAATTTTCAAGGTCCCAAATGCTTACGTATCCTGTCAACCCCAGGATGAAATACCTTGAAACGCTATATGCACACACACACACACACACACACACATATATATATATATATATATATATATATATATACATATATATATATATATATATATATATATATATATATATATATATATATATATATATATATATATATATATATATATTACAGTAAGAGTGTCAAACCAGGGATTTAGTCAAATCCCTAAAACTTATAGGGAATCTGTCAAATTCTTGTTTCACTCACGGATTTGGTCCCTAAATGTCTAGAGATTTGACTAAATCCTTGAAAATAGGAGGGTCAGAATGATGAAATTGATAAACGTTGACTGAGATACTAATTATCATCATCATCAAGCAATAATTATTAGCTGAGCATTGATTATTCAGCGTTACTTTGTACCTCATTACTTTGATAATCAGGAATCATAAGTAGCGCTCAACTAAGCATAAAACAAAGGTAATTGTCATTCAACAATCCCTCTGAAAGGTCTCCAGTAAACAAGTCAAAAATGACCCTCCTATTTTTAGGGGTTTAGTCATATCCGTAGACATTTAGGGACCGAATCCTTGAGTGAAACAGGAATTTGACAGATTCCCTGAAAGTTTTAGGGATTTGACTAAATCCCTGGTTTGACACTCTTACTGTAACATATATATATATATATATATATATATATATATATATATATATATATATATATATATATATATATATATATATATATATATATATATATATATACAGAACATATGTATACTGAGCGAAATTGTATTAGTTCTTGCACACAAGCATGTAAATATGTAACAAGTTAGGAAACACAGTAAAAGTAGAAAATATGTAGACGCATAGACGAGAAGTAGGCTTGAGAGGAATCTTTACATCAGTTCTGTGGCTAGGGTCTGTTTATACCGTATGGAGACTAGTAGAACGACCAGATTTGTTCTTTAAGTTTAAGATTCTCGGAGTACATTTTGTGTAAATACGTAGCAATGATTATGCATACATTGTCAGTCAGCTCGTCTGTCCATGATGTCTTAAACTCTCCAAGAAGCGCTGACAAGATATCAATCGAGTTCTTGAGGAAAAAGGTTGGAGAAAGGTATTGAGTCAATCCCATACTCTGTTTTTAGGGGCTTAGCCTATACCCACTCTGTTTTTAAAACTGTCCTATACATACAGTGTACATGTTGCGCACATATTTTCAACAGATCAATACATATTTCAGGTTTGAGGGTAGCTGGGACTTTACCTAGTATGAGTGCATAACTTTCATCCGCATTTGATAGTATCTGCACGCCCGTAGATTTTTCTAAATCACTTATTTGTGCGTACATTTGATTCCTGAGTACAGAGATATTAGTGTTTGGACAGTGCATTATAATATGTTTGGCATCTTCTAGTGCAATCATGCTACACAGGTCACAGTACATGTTTCCAACATCATTTTTGTATTTATAGGAGTCGTTTTTAAACTCACTTGCACTACATGTGATCTTAACCATAGTCTCACATTGGTACATGATATTTGGACACAGATCACCAAGCTGCCACCATATTAGAAGATGCACATTTCCCATTGACTTTCTTAAGTTTATGGTTGACTTAAATAGAGAAGTACGGTATGCCCAGTCCTGGTCTTCAATGTCCCAGGCACGTTTTCATATTTCATCCTTACAATGATGTTTGCTGTAACTTTTAGTCCCATTCAGCATACCCTTAACGTCAGTAAAGACTCCAAAGATTTCTGATATTCTGATCATGTCAAAAATAGGACTAGTACACTCATTAATGGCACCTCTTACGGGATAAGATTCATATTGAAGTAATCTTTGTATAAAAACACGCTTATATATCATGCTGTCAACGAGTACAGCCACACTCCTTATAAAAAGCAATTTCTTAACATATATGTAGTACTCTATTCTGAGCCAACCTAGGCCTACATAGCTAGTCTCGTTTGGGGACCTGCTATGTACTCTTTGGATACGGCGTCCAGAATACCTCTGAACGGCCTCAATTTTTTGGATATCATCATCATTCAAGACCAGTAATTCGCTTGCGAAAGTTACGATCGGTATCACCATGGCCCAGAATAGGATACTACATGCTTTAATCGTCAAACCACCTGCTCGTAGGCCTAGCCCTGAGGCTGCATTTAAAGCTTTTCGATCTTTGCATATTTTATCACAGATACGAGTATCATTTTTCCCATTTACACAGTTTTTTAGACCTAGATGATCATATTTTGACTTTTCCGTTTGGATTTACACTTTAGACGTACATCATCAACCTGTAATAAACTGGCATGGCATACCATTTTGGCTATGGATTAATTTCAATACTCTCATTAGGTGAACTAAGCAGCACATTGGTCTCTTAATAAGTATTTCTCACACACTCTGACCTACCTTTTAAAAAGAAATACTAAGTGAATAAATACATGAACATGTCAAAAGTAAGATATATGACTAACTGTTTCTAATGGAAAAGGTGAAACCAGCAGAACATTAACAGTCCTTACACCCTGTAATGGTCAACGATAACGCATATATGTGCACGATTGTCTGGATTGATGACGTCATCTACGAGTTTAGTTTAGAATTTGGAAGTGTTTATTTCAGTGTGTTCCACTAGCTATCATACCACAAAGTTAATTTCGACAAATCAAAATTGAATTGGCTCCTTAAGGAATGCGTTTTATTTTAAACGTATATATGTGCTATATTGACTAAGGCACATGCTATAAAATTACAAATCATACAGTTCTACAAATAATGCAGAACCACTAGATGAGTATTGGTATTATGTAGTTAAGTGTTGTTTCCGAGACATTGATACTGGTTTAGTCATTACTCATGACCATTTACCAGAAGCGTTCTGGTTAAATTAAGGCTGAAATAGCTGAATATTGTTATGACTATCATTACAGATCATAGTGCTGTATTGTGTGATCGCCCTGCCTGTGGTGTACTCCAATGACTGCGAGCGGCCCGTCATAACCAAAAGACATTGCC
Source organism: Maea johnstoni (assembly GCA_963942565.1). NCBI lineage: Eukaryota > Metazoa > Annelida > Polychaeta > Spionida > Magelonidae > Maea > Maea johnstoni. The sequence goes on along the minus strand of OZ012689.1, from coordinate 48,573,229 downwards.
CCAAGCCGTGCTCCTGCTCAGATGACTTCTCAACTGTCACGTGTATTGGGGCAAACCTCACCTCTCTACCCGTCTTCAACAGATGCGCGTACAGAGTTGCTCACCTTGACCTCACTGACAACCTGATAACATCGATAGGTAGGTAGAATTGCTCTACTTTAACGCATTTATACCCATATAACCAAGAACAGACTTGGCTATATGGATATTATTATTTTTTTACTCACTTTTTAGATATTTTTTTGAAAATATTGCTCATGACCAAACCAACATATATCCAACATAAAATGTTCGCCAGGCTTTTATTCCTATATACATTTCATAGACCCATACAGTTCTAGTAAAGGTCTAACGTCACAAATGACTTAATTATTACACACAATTATCAATTTTCTTTCATCAGGACCTCATTTTCACGTATGTAATTCATTTGAAGGACTCTATAAAGATTATCTCATTTAACAGTTGAGATTTATCCTTTAATAGTGTCGCCTTGATAATTTTACTACATACAATGAAACATACATTTGCTGAATGTTTGAAAAATAGTTACTGGTAGTAAAGTTCGATTCAACATTCGCCCTTTTAAATATCTTGCAAATGTGAGTGATTGTAGAAACAAATATGTATACTCATTTGATGAATGCGGAATGCAAGACTGGTTTTAAAAAGCACATCGTAACTTGTATATCCTATCACTGGGAACTTATCTTGCACAATCGGGCAGCATTTAAGATCAAGATACAGAATTTTGTTACCAAGAATGAATTTGTACATGTTGTTTTATCACATTAGAACTAGTCATGTACCTGTCTTTTTACAGATGAAGTGTACCTGAGTGATCTTCAAGAGCTGAATATGAGTAGCAATATGATAACAGCAATTACACCAGGAGCATTTGACGGCCTTCAAAAGTTACGAACCCTTGATCTCTCAAACAATGGAATAAGCAGCTTACCAGAGCGTGTTTTTGACAGCAACACACGTCTTAGGAAATTAAATCTAAGAAATAATTTGTTAAAGGAACTTCAACCTCATCTATTTGGTAAGAATGGGTTATTAGAGAATATCGATATCTCGTACAATCTGCTAAATGCCACTGTATTTACAACTCTGAACCAATCACATCTGTTGCAGTTGAAAGTAATAAATGTTTCAGGCAACCGCTTGGGAACTTTGGGACCGAATATTTTAAAAGAAAAAGAAGTCAGTTCGTTGCGTGCTCTTGTACTAAGAGATACACAATTAACCCACATAGACAACCAGGCCTTTACAGGATTGGGTTCCCTCCAATTGCTGGATCTGTCAGAGAACTTGTTATCTACACTTGAAGCCGAGTCTTTCATCCCGTTTGAGAGTTTATACATTCGACTGGTGGGCAACAGACTTGTTTGTTCTTGCACATTACTGGATGCAATTGCTGCCCTGAAGCGAATCTCGATTGGCGTACCTGAAGCTACTTTCTGTACTGAGGTCACCAAAGGTAAACAATGGAACATTATGGAGTTGGACCAAGTCTTAACATCATGCTCACCATCGACAACCTCTTGCACAGAAAATGCAACTCTGGACATCCTCGACATGGGGGTTGCCAATACTAAACCATGGGCACATGTAGTCAATGTGTTGGTGATTGGTGTAAGCTCCCTCCCGGACGTTAAGTGTGGATTGTCTCTAGAGGTGACCAGATTCATACCCCATACGATAAGCTTTAGACACCGACAACAACAAGTACGGCTATTCCACTTGACGAAGGGCACGGAATATAACATCTGCTGCTACGAGAAGGTTTGTGATATCTTGAGATGCCTTCCTTTTAGGCCACAATAAACACTCTTTACGTACACGATGGCTGCAGTCAATATCCACTGCTCGTGGAGGGAAAGATTGACAAATAAATTATAAGTGTGGTCAACCAGTTAAAAGGAAAATCTACAAGCTGTATTACAGGTCATCAGCCTATCGGAAAGCTGTTAGACATCAGCCAATCAGAGATGAGATTCAGAAACATACATGTTTCAGCAGTCTTGGAGGACACACCTAACTTGTATAAGGTGCTGATGGGGAAACATCCTGAAGGGGTTCCATTTCAGTCAATGATTACAATTTGGAAGATAAGTTGTAAACATATTGCAAGCATGTAGAGGCGACGTTAATGGAAACGTACCCAAACTGAAAAAACTCCATGTCAGTTAACCATAATGCAATCTCAGTAAACGTCTATTATGACGGTGTCTTAGTACGCTGTATCAATTTACTAGATCAGATATATTTATGTTTGTAAGTTATATTTTTTGTTAAGTTATGTAGAATAATACATTGCCAAATACCCTCAGTATGTAATACATTGATGAACGTTCCCATTTGTAAATATATGTGCTTAATTTGGTCTTTTGTGGCACATGTGTACATTTCGTTCAAAGTCATTTATTATCTTATAATCAAATTCATGTTTGTATGTCTTCTTTTATGTTTCTGTTGTAATCGTTCTAGATAGAAAATGTTTGTATTTTGTATGATTTTGTTAACTTACAGTTAGAGTCAATACACATACAATACAATACAAGAGAGGCTGTTAGACATCAGCCAATCAGAAAGCCTGTTAGACATCAGCCAATCAGAAAGCCTGTTAGGGCTGACTTGTTTTTTGTTTCTCCATAGACATGGACGCTCGTATGTTTGTGGCGTATGATATAGCAGTTTCTCCAACATGTTTTCTAACGTTGTATTTTGTGAGACCTCAATTTGCGTTACAACAATTGATTTCAACTTTTTAAGGTATCATATATGAATGACCTCTGCCTAAGTATTTATTACTTCTACTGTTCATACTATATATACATATACGCCATGGCCTGGTGGTTACGATGCCTGTCTCCCGAACGTGAGGCCCAGCTTCGATCCCCAATAGAAGGGTGGCCAGGTGGCTACATAGACGTGCGGCGTTGAGGAGGGCTGCCTACGTTACTTTTGCAACTGAAAAATCCCTTGGAACTTTTCGTGAGGATAGGGGAATTTCTTCCTGATCGATGTCATGGTTTCTATAACCTAAGCTGTTAAAAGCAGAGTAAACCCCAATTCCTTCCTTCCTTCTCAATAAAGTTGCACCGCTTTTTAGTACCATGTTTCGAATGAATATTAGGAGGTATTTTTCAATGGGTAAATGGTTGTCATTTTTTATACTTTTACAGTAATATCTAATGAAATCATGATGTAACAGGAATGAAAATAATGCTACTCCTAGTCTATCAAGATTTTGCATGTTGAATGTACTTATACTTGTATACTTATTATTAGTTTGTTATACTGAGTCAATTAGTGTTTGAATATAAGTGCGAAAGAGTTTTAAAACCAAATGCAATGACTGCTAAGTGTATATCCATCACATTAGATTAATTTATTTGCCATTTGATGTATTACATTTAGTATATGAGCAGATATGAGAATGATGCTGCTACAATTGTAGGGTCCACGTTTAGAGTGGGAATGCAGACTCTGCCCAAACTTCGCGAGCATTCAAAGTTTTGCTTTGTACTCATATCATTCTAGGGTCAGTGGCTAATGTTTTGACTCATTTTTTATAATAAAGCTTTAATACGTGACACTGTTTGACGTGTTGCTATTTTAAGCTCCTAAATAGTTTGGGTAAACACACATGTATGAACGTTTCCTGTTCTTTATCCATGTATGTGTTCTTATAGCTGACATGGGGTTCATGTACTAGCGAGCTAGTCATTGAGTTCTATAAATTACTGTCTGTTATCTAGGACATCTTTAACTTTAACTAAGGAATTTCAGAAAGACTTCACAATACAATTGAAGGAGAGTTGTCAGTAATACTCTAATCAAAATTTCTCCTTGAAATATCTTGACAATTATGCCCTTGCCTGAAAGATTCCACAAACCTTGTCCAGCTGCTTTGGCCACTGAAAGTATCAATGGGTTAAACTATATTTATGTGCAATGCATCCTTATTTGCCATACACCATCAGTGCTTCTTGGCGTCCACGCAATAACCTCTGTAACTGGTTATCGCCTAGCCTGCCTCCCAGGCCATATTTAAACGTCCTCCCTTGTGGATAGATGGCATTGAGGTATACTAGGAGGTCAGTTGGAAATCCCCTGGCAATTCCGTGAACTAAATGGCCATCAGTAGCCCACAAGTCCCTCTGTAGTAAAGGTGCAGGCATTTATATATAATAAAGTAAAATCAGAACAGAGCCTTGTGTCTTGCCTTGTCTCTGAGAGCCCCGTTGTCGTGACAAACATGGTCATGGCTCATAATCATTCCTCGCCAATACTTACTGAATACGTACATACAGTGGTAATAGCAGAATGCAAATAAAAAACAAACATGTCTCTCCTCTTAGTATCATACCCTTACCTATGAATATTTGACTATAACCCATACCTAATTAGTCGGCACATGCCGCAGACCCAAGACCATTTTCATAAACAATAGGCGGCATGTGCCGAATTACAAATAGAAGTCGCTCTTTGATGAAAGCTCGCGCTGACCTCTCGCAATCTCGGCAAGATGGTGGTCAACATTTGATCATTTGATCAGGTCTACAGATAAATGTAGAAAAAACCAAGGTTGTCAAAATTGGGGTGTGGAGAGACAGCAAGACAAATTTTTGCCGAGATTTAGAACTGCTTTGGACAAACAAATTCACATCTTTGGGAATCCAATTTGATGTTAATAGTATGACAGATATTACCAATATGAATATTAGAAGTAAAATTGGAGACATTAGTAATCTGATACGAATATGGACTCCAAGATTTCTAACTCCAATCGGCAAAATTACAATAATTACGAGCTTGCTTTTATCAAAGATAACCCATCACACTTTAAAGGACAATTCCACCATGAATAAAACATAGGCCCAAATAGTGTCTTAGGGTATACTCTACTCATATCCAAGACCCCACAACTACCCACCTTCACATTAGAAGTTTATTGGTAGTTTAAAGTCATGTTTTGCCATGTATCTGGGGCCGGCCATTTTGAATCTAATCATGATAGATTAGTTGCACAACCCCGGCAGTAGCCAGCAGAGCTCTGCATCTACAAGGCTGGGAGTGCGCCCAAATACATTGTGTCCTGTTTCTTCTAGCAGTAGGAAATTGATAAAGATCATATGACATATTTATTGAGTTTACATGGACACACTAGATCCTGTAAGTTTAAGATGTAAGAGTAAAATACTTACCCTTTCTATCTCTCTAGACCATATTCAGATAGTACACTGATTGTAAATTCTTGTTTGTTTTTACTGATTTACATTGTAGTTGTTAATAGGCAGGAAATGGGAAGTTGGGTAGATAACAACAATTGCAAGCACTTCCCAGAGTTGAAAACACCCTGGGGACTTCAGGTGCTCAGGAAACAGCCATATCAACGCAATTTTGTTGATTGCTATCACTATTGCAGGAAGTGAATCTGGGGAACTACTAATCAATCAGTCATGTAATGCAATTGACCAGGCTAGTACTTTTAATCTAAGGAACACTTTCCCTGGTGGGTTTGCTAGTCTAGTTTTAGGATTTAAAAATTATTAAGGGAAGTCATTTGATACAAACCTTTCCTAGCTGTCATACAGTTATATGACTCTGATGTTGAGGGTATAGAATAAATAATCAGCAAACTTATCCATAACAAATGTAAAGTGTACTTTTATCTCTCTTCCTTTCTTAGCAATTTTATTGCACCCTTTAAAGAGAAATTGTCTTCCAACAATTTGATGTAACAGATATTGTCATCTTTTTTGAGCACTTCTGGACCCTTTCTTTTCTCTCTTGTTGAACATGGCTCTGTGTGGACTCAAAATTGAATATTGTAGGCACTGCGCCAAATTTCGGGTGTTTAAACCTCCTAAATCCAAGTCTTGTTTGTAGTTCAGCCTCAAAACAAGATTCCTCTAAGTATATATATATATATATATATATATATATATATATATATATATATATATATATATATATATATATATATATATATATATATTCTTTATTGACTTGTAGCATGACTACAAAAATTTGTCATTTATAAAGTACAAATACAAAAAACAAATAATTGTAAATATTACTGAATACAGGCTAGACACAGTTAATTCAGTTATGTGTTCATGACAAACTCTTTGGGCTCCACTTAAATGATTAGTTTTTCGTTGTCCATTCTGTCCCAATAGTGAATAGCCATCTTCCTGCTAAATCCTTCTTTTCTGGGTTAATCTTTGGGTTTGAAATGGAGAAAAAGGAAATTCCTTTTCCTTTCCCCTGTCAGATCTTTTGTAGCATCCAATAAACAGCAAAAATCACTATTTTCACAACATTGTTGTCATGGTTTCATGTGTGATGCTGGGTGCTGTACATACAGGAAGTGCAACTATTCTGGCCTGGACTGCCTGTCAGATGTAGATTGGCAGAGCATTGTGGGATACAATGGCTCCCATGGTCTTAAGCTTAATGGCTGGTTGGGGGGTGACAATTAAGTGCAATTTCACAGGTAAGGAAGCCAAACAGTATTCAGGTGAACAGGGACTGTAAAGTATACATACTAAAGTATGTTCTCAGCATATATTAGCCTGAAGGTGTAATTGTCCTTTAAGTGATCACTGCTTGCTAGTCTTATTTTTCTTTTCTAGAGTATAAATTCAAAGTCAAACTTATAACTTATAATTTCCAGAAGTTTCCCCACCACCCATGATTAGTTAGTAATTATTGATGAAATGAGAATGAGAGTTTTAATTGCAAAAAGATGCATGGTGTAAAAGGCTGCTTTGATGACATACCTATCAATAAACATATCCAGTAATCTTTTTTTCTTATTAAACTCTTAATTTTCATTTAAATTTGACCAATGTTATATTTCATGGGCGTCTGTGGATTATTGCATTAGGTGACCCTTAACATTGTGCTTACATGAAATTCAAGTTTTTGCGCAAAAGATTCCTCAAGAACCACTTTGGAACGGGTCAAGATCATTCATCAGGACCTACAGTTTCAAATTTCTCATGATTTGCTCATAATTACTTTGTCTGAATAAAACAGAAAAAGTGACAACAATAAAATGTTCCATATTCACTAGATTTCCCTTTTTTGAAGTAGCCGTGAAACTGTTATTGCGTCAAATCTATAATGGTGGGCGACCCAAATTGCAGAAGGTTTTTTGCGGCTGGCAAGAATTATTGCCAACAACTGGGCTAGCTGCCAGAGGTGATGCAAAAGATATTGTAAGTGTGTGGGAGGCAGTTTGCATTTGTTTACAAATAGCATTCAGGGCTCAAATTGTTTAATAAGAAAGTATAGGAATAAGCAACCTAATGTGCTTTTTTGAAGTGCCCCACATGTAATGTAATATCCCTACCCCAATAGGTACATTGGGTTAAGACAGGTGCCTTTGACAGGAACTGCAGTTTGAGATTTCTCATAATTTGCTAGCGATTACTTCGCATGAATTTGACAGAAAAAGTGACAACAAAACAATGCACCTCCATTATTTCCCAATCTGTAGTAGATGGGAAACTGTTAAAGAGTCTAGGCTGTCTGCAAGACGTCCGATGTTCCAGGAGGTTTTTTACAGCTGGGTAGAGTTACTCAAGTTATTTATTGCCAACAACTAGGCCGGCGCTGCCACACGTACGTCGAAGAATATTGTGAGAGTGTAACGAAAGAATGGTCTGTATGCCTTTGTTTACAAATGGCATGCAGGGCTCAAATTGCTTAATAAAAACGGACATAGGCTTTATTGAGATAGCTTATGGAAGAATAATATATGAATATGGGGTCAATTTAAGTTTTCCCCACATGTATTACAGTGGCTCCACATAGGTTTGCTCATGCATGCATAGGTTCAGTGATATCCTCCTCAGCATTAGATAGGCTCAGTTCAAAACAGAAAGCCCTTTTTGGCTTTGAAATGAGCTCATTTTAAATCCAGAAAAGGCTTTCTGTTTTGAACTGAGCCTATCTTATACTACTCATGTCCTGCTGTCTCTCCCAACCCCAACTAAATATTTGATAGAAGAAATAGATCAAATGTTTAAAGATTTCCTGTGGGGCAAAAAACCTCCCAAATTTCGACAAGAAATTCTAGATTAACCTAACTCATTAGGGGGTTTAAGCTACCCCAACCTAACGACATTTGATAAAGCCCTAAAGGCAAGCTGGTCTAAAAGAATATATCAAGAAGGTGAGGGATGGGCAGTTTTTCCAATGCACTATTGTCTCAATAAAATTTAAAGTTTTGGAGATATTTACCTAAGCAAACTCAAGAAATCAACCAAAAATGTGTTCTGGCTTGACTACATAACTTCCATTTAAGATTTAATTGTGAAACGACAACCTTTCAACTTTACAGAAGCATGAGGTGTGCCAATATGGTACAATTCTAAAATATGCCATACCAAAAATAATACCTGGTTTAAAAGAGGGATTAAATTCATTGGTGATGTGTTGGACACATTGGGACAGATGGAAAGCAGAGAAAAGATAATTACTAAATGGGGCATTAGTTGCAACTTCTTAGAATATGAAGAATTGAGATTTAGATTACAAAGTTTTATGAGAAACCATATAGATGGCACAATGTTCATGCAACCATGTCAACCCTTCCTAATTCAAATCTCAAATCTTTCTTTTAAAGGCTGTACACACTACTATACAAGTACTAAAAGGGCCAACAGAAGTATACTATTTCAAATGAAGGCAAAATGGGAAGAAAGTCTAAATGATATAGTCAATTACGATCAAATAAAAACATGCTTTAGTCTCTGTAATAAGACAACAGAGTGCACCTACTTGAGGTATATACAGTTCAAGATTCTACGCAATAGATTAGTGACTCAGACATTATTACAGAAAATGGGCAAATCAGAAGCTGATGCCTGTCTATACTGTAAAGAAATAGATACTTAAGTACATGCACTACTTTACTGTCCCTCAACCATTCAACTCTAGAGTAATGTTGAAAAATGGGTGAGAAAGGATATTCAACCTCATTACAAAATGTGTGACTGGGATAAAATGTTTGGCAATCCCAAATCTTCCTTCCTTATAAATGCTATCATTCTTAATACAAAGAAAGTAATATACATGAATACGCAAACTGGTAAGGAAATGCACGTTAACATAGTTAAATAACATGTTTATCAACAACTTAAAGCAGATGAACACAAAGCAAATCTCAACATGACCATACTCCACTTTAATGAGAGGTGGAATACAGTGTATGATTCCTTAAGGCACTTTGATAATGGGTATTGAATTATTTTCCTCTTTTTATTTTTGCCGCTAAAGCTATCACCATTTGTAATGTCAACATTTGTAATGACTTTTATATAGTAGTTAACCTGATACATGCTTTGAGTATTATGTGATTACCTGTGTTTGAAATTCAATACGATGACGCATATGTATTCGTAGATGCAATAAAAACATCTCTTTGAGAATTAAAAAAAAACACACAAAAACAACAACATTTGATCAACAAACCTTCTCAAGAAATCATTGGACTACCGTTCCGTTGAAAGTGAGTTTATCAACACATGAAGTTAGCGGCACCCATTGCTAGCTTATATTAGTCATCCTAGAGCAGTCAGGTATGAAGTAGATTTGGCACCTACGGAGTAATTTGGGAAGGACGATTTCTACCACAGCAGGGTATATGGGCTTTCCCCGATTCTAATACCAAAAAACAACAGTATATAAAATCAGTATTAGAGTTGGCCCTGACTAGGGACTTCCCTATACCTTCCTATGTAAAAATCGATCTTTCCAAATTACTTTACAAAATTTGGCCACCAAACAGCTTGTCATATTTTGAGAGTGTCACCAGCATCACAGCCTTAAACAGGTGAAAGCAGGTAAAATCAGTGCTAGCTTGTGTATTAACAGGCCAGTACATGTCGCGCGCGATTTCTCTTCAGAGTGGGTGTCATGTTTGTGGGGATATCTACCCCCAGGGATATAATTTCATTGTCATTTTTTTTCATGATGCTTAGCTGAGATGTGTAGCTTTCCAACAGTGTATAAATAATAAACACCGGCTTCCTATTTTCCATGAAATCTAGGTAAATGTAGCTCGTTGCATTTTTGGGGGGGACACCCTGTATGGTACAAAGATGAGGAGGGTTTCTTTATTCATTCATGCACACATCTTTCGGAAAAGCAGAGTATAATATGTAAGAAATATTTTAGATTTAAGCATACCTCGACAAAACGGTTCTAGAAGAATTGTCAGTTCAATTTTGAAAAGAATTCTTGCAAACATTTTATCGGAAGGATGCTTTCCTCATAAAGATCTCCCCAAAGGGTGCATGGCACTCGTGACTGTAAGAAGCATGAGTGCATGTAGGTAGTCACGTGTGCAGCAACCCAGGGTAGTAGCGTCGATGACGCACCCTCATACGTCCCTTCACCCCTCGCCGCACCCTACCCAACCTACCCCCTTCATGGCACCACGCAGCAACAACAATAGCAGGTGCTATAGGATTGCGCGCGCATCATCCACCTGTGCTGCTGATGATACTGCGCAGCGTCGCTGTGGCGCTGTATTCAGTGCTCGCATTCAGTGAAGTGCAGTACTGTCCTCCTCGTCCTGTCTGTCGCTCCCACACCCCGCCACAACAACAACGAACCATGTCGCATCTCGTCATCACCATAGCCCTGGCCATCATCATGACGGTCGTGGCCCCAGCGGCCGCCTATCCCTACGGCCCACCCAGCGGCGACGATGAAGTCTGTAGAAGTATGTTCCCCACGGGTCACAACGTCTCGGCCAAGTCGGAACGAACCCCTTACTGGACAACCGCTGAGAAAACTACATATAAAGCTGGGGAGACCATTTCAGGTAAGTCCGTTTGATCTTTTTCAATCAATTAAATGATTCTTTAAATCTTGATAATGTGTTTTTTCAAATTAGCATTTGGTATACCTTTTTCATTTAGTTCATTTAGTTGTTTGATAAATTAAGGCAATTTGCTCCCTCAGCATTATGCTGAGAATTAACTTAACGGATGTGTAAGAAAACGAGTGATCAAGCATGAAAAGGTCATAACACGACAAAACGAGTCTTAACCAAATTCGTGTAAAGATGGTTCGGCAGGAAAAACAAGAGACAACGTAAGGAAAGTTAAAAGTCAGAAAAAAGCAGTAATTAACAAACTATAAAGCGATGGCGCAGCGTCTTTAGAGGCAGCAGCCCAAGTGCCGGAGGGTGGGCTTGCGGTGTGGTGTTTTACTGTGTCTATTTCCCGCCATCTGCCCTGTGGCCTGCAGGCAGGAGACTCATTAGACTGGATGATTCAAGAATTTAAATTCTCACAGCCACAACTTGTTATTTTTGTGTACGAAAGAAGGGCGCGGCACTTTGTACCACAGTTGCTTGCCATCCGCCAATCAGAGCCATCGAAAAGTGTAGGGCCTGTGATCTGTATTTCATTAGCAAACATATTTGAATGGATTGGTGTGGAATTTATAAGATCTAGAAATAGACATGTTTATTCCAAATCATTGAAGAGGTTTTTAAATATTAAGTTTCTCATTTAAATACTGTTTTCATCTTATTCACATGAGTTTTGCCTGTTTTACCATTTGAGGTACATCTTAAGGATTCAAATTTTCTGTTGAAACAATGCACTAGATGTAATTAGACATACATTGTTTTCCGAACATTTTCATTTTGTTAATTACTTTGTCGTTGTTTTTGCAATAACAATGTACTATTATTTCATGGAAATTTTATGAAACTAAATGTGCTGATGTGACTTATGTCATCCATCCATCCATCCATTCATCCACCCATTCATCCACCCATTCATCCATCCATTCGTTCATTCATCCCTATCCCATGTGGTCTAAGGCGTTGCCACTCACTGCTCTGATGGCTGAGTGGTCTCAGCATTGCCACTGACTGCTAGCTGTCTTTTGCCACCGAGGGTCTGCCCAGATGGCTGAGTGGTCTAAGGTGTTGCCATTGACTGCACAATGCCTTTCAGCACTGAGGGCCTGTCCTGATGGCCTAGTGGTCTAAGGCATTGCCACTGACTGCTAGCTCTTTCTCACCGCTGAGGGCCTGCCCTGATGGCTGAGTGGTTTAAGCATTGCCAATCAATGCATGCTGCCTCTCACCACTGAGGACCTGCCCTGATGGCTGAGTGGTCTAAGGCATTGCCACTAACTTCTCGATTTCTCTCACCACTGAGGGCCTGCCCTGATGGCTGAGTGGTCTAAGGCGTTGCCACTGACTGAAAGCTCTCTCACCACTGAGGACCTGCCCTGATGGCTAAGTGGCCTAAGGTGTTGCCACTGACTGCTAGCTGTTTCTCTCCACTGAGGACCTGCCCTGATGGCTGAGTGGTCTAAGGCGTTGCCACTGACTGCTATCTGTTTCTCACCACTGAGGGCCTGTCCTGATGGCCTAGTGGTCTAAGGCATTGCCACTAACTGCTACCTCTTTCTCACCGCTGAGGGCCTGCCCTGATGGCTGAGTGGTCTAAGGCATTGCCACTAACTGCTCGATTTCTCTCACCACTGAGGGCCTGCCCTGATGGCTGAGTGGTCTAAGGCGTTGCCACTGACTGAAAGCTTTCTCATCACTGAGGACCTGCTTTGATGGCAAAGTGGCATAAGGTGTTGCCACTGACTGCTAGCTGTCTCTCAATACTGAGGACCTGCTCTGATGGCTGAGTGGTCTAAGGTGTTGCCACTGACTGCTAGCTGTTTCTCACCACGGAGGGCCTGCCTTGATGGCTGAGTGGTCTAAGACATTGTCACTAAATGCTAGTTGCCTCTCACCACTGAGGACCTGCCATGATGGCCGTGTGGTCTAAGGCATTGCCACTAACTGCTCGATTTCTCTCACTACCGAGGACCTGCCCTGATGGCTGAGTGGTCTGCATAAGGTGTTGCCACTGACTGCTAGCTTTCTACCACTATGGGGCTGAAATACCCATTGAAGAAATTAGATTCCCAATGGCCATTCCCGATGGGCATTTGGAATGATTTTATTACCATACTTGAAGCTTCCCCGATTATATACCGTTTATTTATTTATGGGACGTGGCAGAAATAGATTCTTAAACCTGTGTGCTAGAGTATGATATTTCTTACACTCGGGGACAGAATTTTCATCAGATGAAAATCCTATCCCCTCGTGTAAGAAATATCATTCTCTAGCACACGCATCCAAGAACCTCTATGTTTCTCACCACTGAGGGCCTGCCCTGATGGCTGAGTGGTCTAAGGCATTGCCACTGACTGCTAGCTGTCTCTCACCACTGAGGGCCTGCCCTGATGGCTGAGTGGTCTAAGACATCACCACTGACTGCTAGCTGTTTCTAATTACTGAGGGCCTGCCCTGATGGCAAAGTGGTCTAAGGTGTTGCCACTGACTGATATTTGTTTCCCACCACCGAGGGCCAGCCATGGTGGCTAAGTGGTCTAAGTATTGCCACTGACTGCTTGCTGTTTCTCACCACTGAGGGCCTGCCCTGATGCGTCAGTGGTCTAAGGTGTTGCCACTGGCTGATATCTGTTTCTCACCACTGAGGGCCAGCCATGATGGCCCAGTGGTCTAAGTATTGCCACTGACTGCTCGCGGTCTCTCACCACTGAGGGCCTGTCCTGATGGCTTAGTGGTCTAAGGTGTTGCCACTGACTGCTCGCTGTCTCTCACCACTGAGGGCCAGCCATGATGGCCCAGTGGTCTAAGTTTTGCCACTGACTGCTCGCTGTTTCTCACCACTGAGGGCCTGTCCTGATGGCTTAGTGGTCTAAGGTGTTGCCACTGACTGATGTCTGTTTCTCACCACTGAGGGCCAGCCATGATGGCCCAGTGGTCTAAGTTTTGCCACTGACTGCTCGCTGTCTCTCACCACTGAGGGCCTGCCCTGATGGCTGAGTGGTCTAAGTATTGCCACTGACTGCTCGCTGTCTCTCACCACTGAGGGCCTATCCTGATAGCCGAGTGAACTGTGGCGTTGCCGGTGACTGTCCGCTGCCATTCGCCTGAGTTTGAATCCGGCCAGCGGCACGTGTGAAATTAAAAAGTAACAATTAGGCGTTGGTTTCGCAAAGAAACTGGTTTTCTCCACAACTTACAGCAGGATAGTCATATATATATATATATATATATATATATATATATATATATATATATATATATATATATATATATATATATATATATATATATATATATATATATATCAAAATGGCAGAAAAGGTGACAATAAAGAAAACTACGTTTCTGTCTACACTTGACGGAGAAATATCCAACACACTTCGTAATAATCTCTCGGCCAGACCTACAAGGTGTATTCAGTAGAAATACCGGTATGTCAATTATGCTTGAAAATAAGTCGTGAGTTAGTGTCGCATGACGGCACAAAGGCCATGCTATGATCTCCGTGCGCCGCGCTGACTCAGTTCAAGGACAACCAGGGTAAAGATCAACTAACTGGTTTTGAAATTGAGTCCAATGAACTTGTTTTTTTTAAACCAAAATCAGCCTCAGTCACACCTTGTCATATCAACCTCCTTACTCCGTTTGGTATGGAGGACTGGCAGTTTCCTCGGAAAATGGTTAACGCACTTCAAGATAGTATGGCACTGAGATCTGCCAACGTGGTGTATATTTTTAAAGAAAATATGTGTGTAGGTAGTTGAGATCACTCTTGTTATGTACACATCAACCGACGTCCAGGGAAGAAAATAGCAACACTAACGTCACTGCAGTTTCAGTTGAATTTTGCAATTGGTGCTCTTGAAATTCTCACAAACCAACAAACTAGATTTGCGTGTAGTAAAATATAAGACAAATAGGTCCTACCCAGACCACGAAGGTTAACTAGCAGTCGTGTGTTTGTACAGGACTGTTGAGTCACGATGCCGCTATACTACAGTATACCACACAGCCCATCAGCCATAACTAGTCCTCATTCAGCTTGTGCAATGCCCTTTCGCAAACTCGTGACGGTTTTGACATGCGTGACCACAGCCAGTATTTACACAGATATGTCGTGTCAAAAAAAAAAACACTTTCGTATTGAAATGATATCATTTGACAATCATAGCGTTTTTTCACCTGCACTTCTTACCTGGTTTAAGGTGATGAGTACCATTGCAACCTAGTTAAAAGCCCCATCCCAAAACATGCCTCGCAGCAGTATAATCATATAACAGCGTGCATCTCTAGATTCCTGAGTGTTATCAAGTAGAGAATATCATATATAACCGTCCTTTGTCTATCCGTATTCTATTTCATTTCAATATTTACAGCTTTTCACTTGGATAATATACTGTCATACTTACATACTCCTCACAATGCTTCACCGTTCAGTTCATATAGAACTTTTAATCTTGCTGTTGAGCAATAGTTGCTTCTGTCGATGACCTTCCGTTTAAAAAGACGGTACGGCCTCTAACACTTTTCTCTATATGCTTCATATATGCTTCTCTTAACTTATTGTAGTTCCCTATCCAGGGGTTGACATATGCTTCATTTTGTTTAAGAGAGGATACTTGTTCAAGGGGATATTTATTAGATGCCGTACTCTTTGTAAGACGGAACTGCTGAGACTCTTTGGAGAGCCTGGCAGCAGCCAAAGAGAGTTTGAATTTATACAGGGGAGTTGCACGTGTGTTAATAAGAGTGGCAAATATCGCAGTAAATGTTTTTATTGTATGTAAGCATAAACTTGAGTTTATACTGCGTATGTTTGATCGTGAGTCATCACACATCGCTGCTCTTCAAATAAAAACCAACTTGTATTCATAAACGTCGATCATGCGCTGTTTTCCCGCCTCACGAAATATCACGATTTTCAAGCACGACATACATTTATAAGGTCAACGGTCTCGTTTAGTGCTTGTCAGGTCGTGATGTTGGGCTAAGTTAAGATATGCGACTGGCCCAGCTTTTGGACGTCGGCACAAAGCGTATGCTGATTGAGGATTGAATTTCGTCATTTGTTTCTGCCATATTGCGGCTAAATCGTGAGAAGCCAGTTAAAAGTTCCGGCGATAATCACCAACTAACCCCAAGTCACTGGCAACTTTCTCACATACCCATGATGATTGAGGACAGTGAGAGCGCATCAGCGCGGTCTTCCAGCAAACTGCACTGTAACCAGTGTTCAACACATAACCACAAGTCACTGGCAACTCTCTCACATGCCCCTGATGATTGAGTACTCAGCAAACTGCACTGTAACCAGTGTTCAGCACATAACCACAAGTCACTGGCAACTCTCTCACATACCCATGATGATTGAGTACTCAGCAAACTGCACTGTAACCAGTGTTCAACACATAACCACAAGTCACTGGCAACTCTCTCACATGCCCCTGATGATTGAGTACTCAGCAAACTACACTGTAACCAGTGTTCAGCACATAACCACAAGTCACTGGCAACTTTCTCACATGCCCCTGATGATTGAGTACTCAGCAAACTGCACTGTAACCAGTGTTCAGCACATAACCACAAGTCACTGGCAACTCTCTCACATACCCATGATGATTGAGTACTCAGCAAACTGCACTGTAACCAGTGTTCAACACATAACCCCACGTCACTGGCAACTCTCTCACATACCCATGATGATTGAGTACTCAGCAGCAAACTGCACTGTAACCAGTGTTCAACACATAACCACAAGTCACTGGCAACTCTCTCACATACCCATGATGATTGAGTACTCAGCAAACTGCACTGTAACCAGTGTTCAGCACATAACCACAAGTCACTGGCAACTTTCTCACATGCCCCTGATGATTGAGTACTCAGCAAACTGCACTGTGACCAGTGTTCAGCACATAACCACAAGTCACTGGCAACTTTCTCACATGCCCCTGATGATTGAGTACTCAGCAAACTGCACTGTAACCAGTGTTCAGCACATAACCACAAGTCACTGGCAACTCTCTCACATGCCCCTGATGATTGAGTACTCAGCAAACTGCACTGTAACCAGTGTTCAGCACATAACCACAAGTCACTGGCAACTTTCTCACATGCCCCTGATGATTGAGTACTCAGCAGCAAACTGCACTGTAACGAGTGTTCAACACATAACCACAAGTCACTGGCAACATTCTCACATGCCCCTGATGATTGAGTACTCAGCAGCAAACTGCACTGTAACCAGTGTTCAACACATAACCACACGTCACTGGCAACTTTCTCACATGCCCCTGATGATTGAGTACTCAGCAAACTGCACTGTAACCAGTGTTCAGCACATAGCCCCAAGTCACTGGCAACTTTCTCACATGCCCCTGGTGATTGAGTACTCAGCAAACTGCACTGTAACCAGTGTTCAGCGCATAACACCAAGTCACTGGCAACTCTCTCACATACCCATGATGATTGAGTACTCAGCAAACTGCACTGTAACCAGTGTTCAGCACATAACCACACGTCACTGGCAACTTTCTCACATGCCCCTGATAATTGAGTACTGAGCAAACTGCACTGTAACCATTGTTCAACACATAACCCCACGTCACTGGCAACTCTCTCACATACCCATGATGATTGAGGACAGTGAGAGCGCATCAGCGCGGTCTTCCAGCAAACTGCACTGTAACCAGTGTTCAACACATAACCACAAGTCACTGGCAACTCTCTCACATGCCCCTGATGATTGAGTACTCAGCAAACTGCACTGTAACCAGTGTTCAACACATAACCACAAGTCACTGGCAACTCTCTCACATGCCCCTGATGATTGAGTACTCAGCAAACTGCACTGTAACCAGTGTTCAGCACATAACCCTAAGTCACTGGCAACTCTCTCACATGCCCCTGATGATTGAGTACTCAGCAAACTGCACTGTAACCAGTGTTCAGCACATAACCCTAAGTCACTGGCAACTTTCTCACATGCCCCTGATGATTGAGTACTCAGCAAACTGCACTGTTACCAGTGTTCAGCACATAACCACAAGTCACTGGCAACTTTCTCACATGCCCCTGATGATTGAGTACTCAGCAAACTGCACTGTTACCAGTGTTCAGCACATAACCACACGTCACTGGCAACTTTCTCACATGCCCCTGATAATTGAGTACTGAGCAAACTGCACTGTAACCATTGTTCAACACATAACCCCACGTCACTGGCAACTCTCTCACATACCCATGATGATTGAGGACAGTGAGAGCGCATCAGCGCGGTCTTCCAGCAAACTGCACTGTAACCAGTGTTCAACACATAACCACAAGTCACTGGCAACTCTCTCACATGCCCCTGATGATTGAGTACTCAGCAAACTGCACTGTAACCAGTGTTCAGCACATAACCACAAGTCACTGGCAACTTTCTCACATGCCCCTGATGATTGAGTACTCAGCAAACTGCACTGTTACCAGTGTTCAGCACATAACCACAAGTCACTGGCAACTTTCTCACATGCCCCTGATGATTGAGTACTCAGCAAACTGCACTGTAACCAGTGTTCAGCACATAACCACAAGTCACTGGCAACTCTCTCACATACCCATGATGATTGAGTACTCAGCAAACTACACTGTAACCAGTGTTCAGCACATAACCACAAGTCACTGGCAACCTTCTTACACACCCCTGATGATTGAGTACTCAGCAAACTACACTGTAACCAGTGTTCAGCACATAACCACAAGTCAGTGGCAACTCTCTCACATACCCATGATGATTGAGTACTCAGCAAACTGCACTGTAACCAGTGTTCAACACATAACCACAAGTCACTGGCAACTCTCTCACATGCCCCTGATGATTGAGTACTCAGCAAACTGCACTGTAACCAGTGTTCAGCACATAACCACAAGTCACTGGCAACTCTCTCACATACCCATGATGATTGAGTACTCAGCAAACTGCACTGTAACCAGTGTTCAGCACATAACCACAAGTCACTGGCAACTCTCTCACATACCCATGATGATTGAGTACTCAGCAAACTGCACTGTAACCAGTGTTCAGCACATAACCACAAGTCACTGGCAACTCTCTCACATGCCCCTGATGCTTGAGTACTCAGCAAACTGCACTGTAACCAGTGTTCAGCACATAACCACAAGTCACTGGCAACTCTCTCACATACCCATGATGATTGAGTACTCAGCAAACTGCACTGTAACCAGTGTTCAGCACATAACCACAAGTCACTGGCAACTTTCTCACATGCCCATGATGATTGAGTACTCAGCAAACTGCACTGTAACCAGTGTTCAGCACATAACCACAAGTCACTGGCAACTCTCTCACATACCCATGATGATTGAGTACTCAGCAAACTGCACTGTAACCAGTGTTCAACACATAACCACAAGTCACTGGCAACTCTCTCACGTGCCCCTGATGATTGAGTACTCAGCAAACTGCACTGTAACCAGTGTTCAGCACATAACCACAAGTCACTGGCAACTTTCTCACATGCCCCTGGTGATTGAGTACTCAGCAAACTACACTGTAACCAGTGTTCAGCACATAACCACAAGTCACTGGCAACTTTCTCAAATGCCCCTGATGATTGAGTACTCAGCAAACTGCACTGTTACCAGTGTTCAACACATAACCACAAGTCACTGGCAACTTTCTCACATGCCCCTGATGATTGAGTACTCAGCAAACTGCACTGTAACCAGTGTTCAGCACATAACCACAAGTCACTGGCAACTTTCTCACATGCCCCTGATGATTGAGTACTCAGCAAACTACACTGTAACCAGTGTTCAGCACATAACCCTAAGTCACTGGCAACTCTCTCACATGCCCCTGATGATTGAGTACTCAGCAAACTACACTGTAACCAGTGTTCAGCACATAACCACAAGTCACTGGCAACTCTCTCACATGCCCCTGATGATTGAGTACTCAGCAAACTACACTGTAACCAGTGTTCAGCACATAACCACAAGTCACTGGCAACCTTCTTACACACCCCTGATGATTGAGTACTCAGCAAACTACACTGTAACCAGTGTTCAGCACATAACCACAAGTCACTGGCAACTGTCTTACACACCCCTGATGATTGAGTACTCAGCAGCAAACTGCACTGTAACCAGTGTTCAACACATAACCACAAGTCACTGGCAACATTCTCACATGCACCTGATGATTGAGTACTCAGCAGCAAACTGCACTGTAACAAGTGTTCAACACATAACCACAAGTCACTGGCAACTCTCTCACATGCCCCTGATGATTGAGTACTAAGCAAACTGCACTGTAACAAGTGTTCAGCACATAACCCTAAGTCACTGGCAACTCTCTCACATGCCCCTGATGATTGAGTACTCAGCAAACTGCACTGTTACCAGTGTTCAACACATAACCACAAGTCACTGGCAACCTTCTCACATTCCCCTGATGATTGAGTACTCAGCAAACTGCACTGTAACCAGTGTTCAAAACATAACAACAAGTCACTGGCAACCTTCTCACATTCCCCTGATGATTGAGTACTCAGCAAACTGCACTGTAACCAGTGTTCAGCACATAACCCAAAGTCACTGGCAACTTTCTCACATGCCCCTGATGATTGAGTACTCAGCAAACTACACTGTAACCAGTGTTCAGCACATAACCACAAGTCACTGGCAACTTTCTCACATGCCCCTGATGATTGAGTACTCAGCAAACTACACTGTAACCAGTGTTCAGCACATAACCACAAGTCACTGGCAACTTTCTCACATGCTCCTGATGATTGAGTACTCAGCAGCAAACTACACTGTAACCAGTGTTCAACACATAACCACAAGTCACTGGCAACATTCTCACATGCCCCTGATGATTGAGTACTCAGCAGCAAACTGCACTGTAACAAGTGTTCAACACATAACCACAAGTCACTGGCAACTCTCTCACATGCCCCTGATGATTGAGTACTCAGCAAACTGCACTGTTACCAGTGTTCAACACATAACCACAAGTCACTGGCAACCTTCTCACATTCCCCTGATGATTGAGTACTCAGCAAACTGCACTGTAACCAGTGTTCAACACATAACAACAAGTCACTGGCAACCTTCTCACATTCCCCTGATGATTGAGTACTCAGCAAACTGCACTGTAACCAGTGTTCAGCACATAACCACAAGTCACTGGCAACTTTCTCACATGCCCCTGATGATTGAGTACTCAGCAAACTACACTGTAACCAGTGATCAGCACATAACCACACGTCACTGGCAACTTTCTCACATGCCCCTGATGATTGAGTACTCAGCAAACTGCACTGTAACCAGTGTTCAGCACATAACCACACGTCACTGGCAACTCTCTCACATGCCCCTGATGATTGAGTACTCAGCAAACTACACTGTAACCAGTGTTCAACACATAACAACAAGTCACTGGCAACCTTCTCACATGCCCCTGATGATTGAATACTCAGCAAACTACACTGTAACCAGTGTTCAACACATAACAACAAGTCATTGGCAACCTTCTCACATTCCCCTGATGATTGAGTACTCAGCAAACTGCACTGTAACCAGTGTTCAGCACATAACCACAAGTCACTGGCAACTTTCTCACATGCTCCTGATGATTGAGTACTCAGCAAACTACACTGTAACCAGTGTTCAGCACATAACCACAAGTCACTGGCAACTTTCTCACATACCCATGATGATTGAGTACTCAGCAAACTACACTGTAACCAGTGTTCAGCACATAACCACAAGTCACTGGCAACTTTCTCACATTCCCCTGATGATTGAGTACTCAGCAAACTGCACTGTAACAAGTGTTCAGCACATAACCACAAGTCACTGGCAACTTTCTCACATGCTCCTGATGATTGAGTACTCAGCAAACTACACTGTAACCAGTGTTCATCACATAACCACAAGTCACTGGCAACTTTCTCACATGCTCCTGATCATTGAGTACTCAGCAAACTGCACTGTTACCAGTGTTCAGCACATAACCACACGTCACTGGCAACTTTCTCACATACCCATGATGATTGAGTACTCAGCAAACTACACTGTAACCAGTGTTCAGCACATAACCACAAGTCACTGGCAACTGTCTTACATGCCCCTGATGATTGAGTACTCAGCAGCAAACTGCACTGTAACGAGTGTTCAACACATAACCACAAGTCACTGGCAACTTTCTCACATGCCCCTGATGATTGAGTACTCAGCAAACTGCACTGTAACCAGTGTTCAACACATAACCACAAGTCACTGGCAACTTTCTCACATGCTCCTGATGATTGAGTACTCAGCAAACTGCACTGTTACCAGTGTTCAGCACATAACCACAAGTCACTGGCAACTGTCTTACATGCCCCTGATGATTGAGTACTCAGCAGCAAACTGCACTGTAACGAGTGTTCAACACATAACCCAAAGTCACTGGTATCGTTCTCACATGCCCCTGATGATTGAGTACTCACAGAGAGCGCATCAGGTCTGGACCAGTACCTGTATTAATATCATGGGTCGACATCTAAGGGAGGATCTACAAAATCTCCCCTCCTAATGTGACACCACACCTATAGGCCTATAGACTCAACGCTGTGCATTTGTCTACCATGTACAGTAATGAAGTGTACTTTATATATATATATATATATATATATATATATATATATATATATATATATATATATATATATATATATATATATATATATATATATATATATATATATATATATATATATATATATATATATTTAACACAAAGATGAAACACTGATATGCATATGTATCCGTGGTGCACATAGACCATGACGATAACACAACCCGTAGTTCCTGCGCAAGAACACGCAGTGACTTATCAGGTCACGGTCATAATAGCTTCCTGTTGTTCTGGCTGTGTGCTGTATGCAGCGTGAATACCTAAACAGCCTTTAACACTTTAACGCCAACAGTTGACACTCTGTTATGGCGCTATGGGATGCCTTAAAACTCCTCCATAATAAACTTGAAATTGAGATAAGATATAAGCAGGGTCGTGGTTCGTTTTACGCTTAGTATATCTCCTCCAAATGTAGTAAAGATTGTTGTTTTGTAAAGACGTATCAGAAAGGTTGCCAGACAGCTTAGGGGTTGATTAGGTCTAAGCGCCGTATCCAGCAGCGATCTACACACTGTGCCCGCAGGTAGAAGGCCAAGGTAAAATCGTGTTCATCAGTACATCAGTACATCGCACATTCTCCCGTGATATAAAACCAGTCGAATTTCACCTTCACACATGAGTTTCTTTTTCAATTTTAGAGGCAAGGGAACATGATAAATATAAAGTTTTTGATGATAGTATTTTATTTCAATTTACTAACTTTTAGATGCATTCTGCAGAAGTTGAAAATCTTTAGCTGTGATTCATGATATATTTGTCCTTTTTCAAGTACTCTAGTCATTTTTTTGCCTTTTTTGTATTGTATGAATTATATTCATAATTTCAACTCTAATAATCTCGGTATGGATGGTACTTTACAGCGAATATGTATTGTTTTTTATTTGTCCTAACTCTAGCGACTAGTATTTTAAAGTGGGATCCATTTTTACCCAAGCTAAATGTTTTAAGGTCGCGTGGTAATTGCGGCCGCAAAGCAACAGAAGCTCTAGGGGCCTAGACAATCTGAAATACACTTTTAGCATTTTCTTAAACTTCAAATGAGAAAATCCAAGACAGATCATTCATTTCTTTATTTTCCAGGGATAGATTAATACTTATTTTCTAAATTTAGTTTGCCAATTTTCAGAAACACGTTTTCTTTTCAAAGATGTACATCCCCCCCCTCCCCCCCACACACACACACTTATCCCAGAATGTCAAATGGCCGATGCCTCATCTTAGAAATGTTTCGCTGTCCTCATGGCCTCGCTGTAAGGACACGACCTGACGTGACGCACGTGTATATGTGGTGCACTGCTCGATACGCTCTGGCAAACACAGGCATTGAAAAATACAGGTCGTGATATCAGCCGGGACAAATCGTGACTAAATATTTACAGCCATTTGCTGACACCTTGAATACATCGTACTTATGAGCTGGTCCCTTATCTACCACTTACGTTTATTTGTCTCATTTACCTCACAGAGGTGCGTGTTTGGGAGCAGGTCAACTCATTCCCAGGCCAAAGCATTGCAGGTTTTTCTCAGTTTTTATAATTTTCATAACAGAAAGAGCTGACTACTCACAATGAACGTCTTTGTTTGTTCGAGATTAAGGATGAGGTTGGGGACATGCGTTTTATATGGCTTTATTTTTGCTCTTATTGTTTGTTTGGATAAACGACACTTTCAACACCTATGGTCATGTTGCATTTACGATGTAGAAACCGCGAACCAGGAAGATCTCTCTTCTACGTATAACATAACTTCCCAAGCACTCCCTTAATCAGATTACTGACATGTCACACGGACATCCGTAGGCACTCCTGTAGTTAGTAGAAGGCAATGGCCTGTTATTAATGGCCCGGAGGTACGAGATTTGTAGCCAGGCGTCTTCACCTGAACCTCTATAGTCAAGGGTGCTATTGTCAACATACAAGGGGGCGCGATCCTTGCTCTCTGGCCATATTGCTATCTAAATAAGTTACAAAATGATAGGCTTCATGCGTATACCTTAATAAGCAGGGGGGGGGGGGGGTGGCTACCCCTATAGCAGTGTGGCATTCTGCACCAACGTCTCTCTCTCTCTCTCTCTCTCTCTCTCTCTCTCTCTCTCTCTCTCTCTCTCTCTCTCTCTCTCTGTCTCTCTGTCTCTCTCTCTCTCTCTCTCTCTCTCTCTCTCTCTCTCTCTCTCTCTCTGTCTCTCTCTCTCTCTCTCTCTCTCTCTCTCTCTCTCTCTCTCTCTCTGAACACCGTCTAGACTCAAGGGTTTAACTCCAGCATAGCGCATTTTAGAAAGGTGTGCCTTGCGGTCAGTCGGTGCTTTGGGGTCAGTCGGTGGGTTTCTCCCTGTACTACAGGAGACACATTTAGACTCTGGGCGACATTATTGCAGACTGCAGAGTCAGGGTGGGAGAATGCTCGTGATGGCAAAATGGCAGAACTATTTAAGAGCAGGTTTTATGTAGTCTAGCAATAGTGACCTCGTACCGGCTGTCGTTGATGGCCTAGGGAGAATAATGCATTGTATTGTATGTTTATTTGCTGTAAATATATGCACTTACAAAGACTAAACCATATCACAAAACATATCCTAAAAGGTACAATAATGAAACAGATTAAACATAAGCAAATTAACTCAACCAAAAAGAAACCAATACATTGAAAGGGAGTTTCCTACTTTCACTTCAGCAAAAAGAAATTACCCTTTATTAGTCTTTTTAACTGCGGTGGTCATATAAGTCAAACATAAATTCATAGCATTTTTGTGAATCCTATGTGGTTGACCCCACGATACAAATGCGGTTTCTGATGAAACGATCATGGCAGAAACACTGTCAATAACCAAGTTCATAATATCAAGTTTCGTATCTTGCAGCATCATGCTTATAGGTTGCTTATTCATTTTCCCATTTTCCATTTAAAATGATAATTGAAAATCTGCATCGACATTCCAATTTTGTTTGAAAACTGGAATTTACCACCTTCCCATTTTTAAATTTCAGCTTGCACTGTGAAAATTAAAAATAGAATATCCGAGCTATTTCCAAATATTCCAACTCCATGTTAGGAATAAAAATTAGAACTTTTCGCTATATCGTTTGGGGAAAAGGAAACGGGACATTAAAGAAGTATCACATATATTTGTTAGAATTTTTATGTCGGGAGCTTAAGACGTAAACCATCAAGCACAAACTCATGATACATCATTGGTATATATTGCCTCTGTAAACTGCAAATCAAACTTCTCCTTTATCAAAAACATCCTCTATTTCACTAATACATATTATTCCGAATATATCGAAATTTCTCATAATGTGTTCCATGTATCCTTGGCCAAAGGTACCTAAGGGGTTTTGATGATACAGGGCGGGGTCTGATGTGTGACGTCATCAGGTGGAAGTGACGTCACACAATAATTGTTTTCCAGATACACAAACTGAAGGTTTTTGATGGTACTACTACCACATCAGTAAAATATTTCTCAGTTTGTTTTATGGATATGGGTCTGCCACTGTTAGGTAGTAGTGACTTGCCAGCAGTTTGGGGCATGACGTTCTTGTTTTATGGATATGGATCTGCCACTGTTAGGTAGTAGTGACTTGCCAGCAGTTTGGGGCATGACGTTCTTGTTTTATGGATATGGATCTGCCACTGTTAGGTAGTAGTGACTTGCCAGCAGTTTGGGGCATGACGTTCTTGTTTTATGGATATGGATCTGCCACTGTTAGGTAGTAGTGACTTGCCAGCAGTTTGGGGCATGACGTTCTTGTTTTATGGATATGGATCTGCCTCTGTTAGGTAGTAGTGACTTGCCAGCAGTTTGGGGCATGACGTTCTTGTTTTATGGATATGGATCTGCCACTGTTAGGTAGTAGTGACTTGCCAGCAGTTTGGGGCATGACGTTCTTGTTTTATGGATATGGATCTGCCACTGTTAGGTAGTAGTGACTTGCCAGCAGTTTGGGGCATGACGTTTTTGTTTTATGGATATGGATCTGCCACTGTTAGGTAGTAGTGACTTGCCAGCAGTTTGGGGCATGACGTTCTTGTTTTATGGATATGGATCTGCCACTGTTAGGTAGTAGTGACTTGCCAGCAGTTTGGGGCATGACGTTCTTGTTTTCTGCAGGGCAGGATATGCTAGCTTCGCGCATTGAGTCGGTATACTCAAAACATGGACCTTGTCCCCCATAAAAACACCACACTAGTGAGATCTATTACGTGCAGGACGTGTAGAATTACAGCCACGGATGACTTTTCTTCAAGCTTGTATCACAGCTTCCCAACCGAGCTTATCTTGAATATTCCATCGCACAAAATTGCGTGACGTTTGTTTACTCCACTACAGATATGCAAACAAAGTTGACATGGAAAATATTAGAATAGAACAGCGCTCGCATCGCAATGAGTGGTTAAAACATAAACCGAAAGCATGACTTCCCAAAAAAGGCATTACGTATCGTGTTAATAGGTCAAGACTTTTTCGTGAGTTTCATGTTACTTTATTTTTGTTTTATCATCCCAGACTTAAGCTGTGTACATACATCTGCATTCCTCTAAGGCAAGTAGCGAAATGGGCCTTTTCGGTCGTGTAATGCCATAGAAGGCGCTCCTTCGAACAGAAACCGGATCATAATTAGACGCAATGAACAACGAACATCTTAGCCGCCTCACTGGTGCTGCTGGCTCGTCTCCAATCCCATGTTTTTAGTAATGCCATTAGTCATGGATAACTGCCGCTGTGCTATGCTAAAGCGGTCACCTGAATATCCTAAGTATTCCATTACGACTCCCTCATGTGGCAATGTTAGGAACTAAATGATAAATCAATAGGCCTCACGTCATTGTTCAGGTGTAAACATTGCCTTGTGTATGATAAATACAAACCAGCAAGGGTTGGTAGCTAGAATGTGGTACTGCCAACCTCATCACTTTATGGATTAGGCCGAAAACCAAAAAAGCTGGTCTGCAAATGAAGGTAATATGGGATAAGAAAGAGGGGTTATGACTACAACACGTGTCTACATACTTGGGAGTGTCCATTTTAGTAGTGATGGGCTGATCTATATGGTGAACGGGAAAGAAAATATTTTGAACGCAGTAAAGTGTCAACTAAAATGAGGGTGTCCACTTCCTGGCATTCCACTGTGTATAGATATACGCCTATCATGACGTAATGGGGCTGACGGGAACAAAAGCATGGTAATCCTTTGATGTATCTGGTCGACAGCGCTTGCGTCAGTTACAATAACTGTTCAATGAACCAATCCAACGCGGCCATGTAACAACGCGGCCTAGCACTTGTTTTGATTTAACGATCACACGTGTTTATTTGTGTTGGGGTATGGTTGCTTATACTTTATCATACATATGTAAACATTCACATTTTGCGAGCATTTTTTCCAAATTGAATGTGTCAGGTGTATTACATGTGTCAGGTGTACACCTTTGTATTATATGTCGATTGTAGGCGAAATGTGAATGGTTCATCCATAGACGTGGATTTCATGTAATGATGCGTAATTTGTTTCTGTTTTCTGTACATTGCAGTGACCTTCTGGTCCGCACTGGGCGACTACTATGAGGGTATCTTCATGCAGGCTCGGGAGGCTGGCGCCAACGGCAAGGTATCTAAGAAATCTCCCGTGGGCACCTTCAGCATACCATCAGGCACAGCGTATCCAATGAAAACAATGAAATGCCTAGGAATGGAAAACGTAAGTTGACTGTCAATGCCATTTATAAACCTCTTTTTGCAAAACGTAAGTTGACTATCAATGCCATTTATAAACCTCTTTTTGCAAAACGTAAGTTGACTATCAATGCCATTTATAAACCTCTTTTTGCAAAACGTAAGTTGACTGTCAATGCCATTTATGTATCCCTTCCTGTTAAAGATATTTCCCTTTCCTTTCAACCGGATATTTGCCATAGAATCAGCTGCATTAGGAGTAATATTTGTGTAACACGAGTTCACGTACGCATGTCAGACATCGCTTTCTATGATATTTGCCAATTTGCTCACAGATGCTGACTGCGCAAATAATAACAGAAAATTAGTTAAAGGGGTTGAGATTAACTGCTTCAATATTTTAAAAAGTTTCGGCAAATCATCATTTTCTGCTTAAAAAGGAAGATGATCATGAGGGGAAATTTAGTCCCTTCTAGGGATCACTACGCCATGTTTGCAAACTGGCACTATTTTAAGACGTACAATCTCTCTCTCTCTCTCTCTCTCTCTCTCTCTCTCTCTCTCTCTCTCTCTCTCTCTCTCTCTCTCTAAGGGAGCACCTGGTATATATCTAGGCCAGAGTTTGGCATCTAACATGAGGCGGCCGAGGTGCAATTATGGTACAGGTCATCTGCGCTGAACAGACGACAGAAATAAGGGTTAAGTCAGCGGAAAACCTGCGGACATACTTCAATGCATTACATAAACCCCTTTGAACTATAAATATATCAGCATTGTGTCGATTGATCAAACCTTAGATGAGCAACCACAATAACAAACTAGTCTCTTGTAAAAGCATTCCAATCTATACTCAAAACGAAGGGATCCAATAGTCCCTTGCCCCAAGGCATAGCCGCGAAGAAAAATAGATGCTTTGTACATTTATATCTTAAACCTTTTAGATACTTCATCATAGGCGGATCCAGGGGGGAGGGGGGGGGGCGAGGGGGCACTGCCCCCCCCTGTTAAAAAAACATGGGGCCTGCCCCCCCCCCCCCCCCCCGTAATTTCTGGCAACAAAAAAAATATGAAAGATATTATCAATAGCAGGGAATTTCAGGGTGACAAGGGACCTGATTGGCCGAAAGCATTTCATCCCAGGGATGTACCTTCCAGGAAAATCAGCCAAAACATGACATATCCAACTTCCCAGGAGCCTACAGCACTCTTTTGCCTTGTAACTAGATGTATTTTGTGACAAACGACCTGATGAATCTGAAGGAATTCTGAGATTTAGCCTACCCTTTTAATAACCCACTTAAGATAAAGAAAAATTAAATATCTGAAAAAGAGAATGTTAATACCTTGTACATTTAAAAAAAAAGAATGATCTGTCACACTTTCTAAACTTTTTTTTCCAGAAATACAGCTAAAAAAGGATTTTTTTCATCTAAGTATTTCCAAAACTTCATGCTCAGAATGCATCACAGAGCATCTATATTTCCGTGGGGGCATGCCCCCGAACCCCCCTAGCAGGGACTACGCGCACACAAGGGACTCACTTTTTTCAGGCTTGAGATATTAAGGGGCTGCAGTCTTTTTTTACCCTAGCGCTAACACTGCCTAGAGGTTATTTTGGTACTATGAATCATGACAGGACAACATGAATACACCATATTTGTTGCATTCTTACACTATAACACCATTACCTAAAAAATAAGTTATTACTATCAATATATTCAGGATGCATTGCAATTCCAACCCCTCACAACACCTCCCCCCACCACAATCCCCCTAATTATGCTCTTGGCCACCCACCACTTTGATGGTCACCCCGGACCAAACCTGCCCCCCCCCCCCCCATGATAAATTCCTGGATCCGCCCCTGCTTCGTTATCGCATCTTTTACATTGTAGATTAGATTCATACCTCGAGGTAGTGTTAATAGTGTGCAAAAGTTGCGTAACTGATATTCTTTAAAATATTTGATAGAGCTTCACCCTCTCTCTCATTAGATATTTCTATTCAAACCTTTTTTTTTAGATATTTCTTGATATCTAAATCCTAGGCAACAAAGTCATGCGAAAGTTAAACTATGTTGTACTGAACTTATTTTATTGTACTCTAAGCCATATGGTCCTAATGAGACTTGTAGAAGCAATTCATTCGGAGCTATCTTCGCCAACAGAATAATGTGCATGATCATTACTAGTATACGGAGATTCCATTTTGTTTGAATCCGAGTAGTTTCTGTATATGTTGAGTGTATCAAATCAACTCTTATCAGACGACTAGCAAATCAGACTATTTAAGAAGGGTTAACTATACTGGTCAGTGACTATTCTACATGCATTGTTTATGATGAAGGATTTGTTTCTTCCAGAGCGCTGCCGCCCACTCCACCAAGCAAAAGAAGAAGAATATCACCCTGACATGGACTGCCCCCTCGAGCAATGCACCCGTACAAATTGTTTTCGAGTAAGTGTCTACCGTGTAACTGAAAAATGACTTCTTTCATAAAAATTCATTTATTATCCTAGTAATGAAAATCCCATTATATGTATAAGCTTTTATTGAACTTTGAACTCCGTTTATCGCCACTTTGTCTGCCATATTGTGCCGTCATCGCGATTAGCCACTTTTCCCATTGTTGAAGAATCCAGTGTACGTGGAAAACACCGACTTACCTCAGGGTGGCTTATGAGTTTGATTCTTAACAGTGTTTTAAATGGAGCTACTAATCACAATTACAGACGGGAGGGGGGGGGGGGGTCATATCTTAGGATTGCTGAGGCAAGATCAATACGGGAAAAGGGGTGTCACATTTTTCTTATGTTTGCTTCATTAAAATTCTATAACCATTTTTTTCAGATTTTCTTGTTGAAAATAAGAAAAAGAAGGAGGAAAAACGCCCTACCTGTATGCCATAAGGGCAGCCCCCCCCCCCCCCCCCCCCTCCCCCGAAATAAAATAGACGAGACCTGTGCAATATTTACAATATATACATGCAACAGAAAAGTCATGAGCTTATCAAACAGGTATAAGAATGTATTCTCTCTTGCCTAAATTGTTGAAATCTGTTCCTCTGAAATGTAGCCAGTCATTTCCATGCATTGTTGCTTGCAGGGCCACCTACGTGCGCGAGACGGACGAGTTCTGGACTGAGGTTTTGTCGGAGGTTGTGAAGAGAGAGGGGCCTGCCAGCGGAAGCCGCGGGGTGCTCCCCTTTCTCGCTCTGTCCATCCTTGCCCCTCTTCTCTGCTATCTCTGGAGAGAGTGATCGCAACACCAACAGCTTGACAACAACTGCAGCGCATCCCAATCTAATAACAGCACACTTTGAATCGTTTATATGTAACAGCAATATTCCTAACATTAACATTAATTTACGATGGTACAGGTATGAAACAAAAAATAAAACAATATCTTTGTGAACGACCAACTTACTGCTTGAGGATAAATAACACCCTTTTAACAGGGGCGCCTATGGACCCTAAATGAGGGTACATAGAATAATCCTTGTCGTGTATGTTTCATTGTGGCGTTTATACCTACACGATCGTCCCTTTATTTCTTGAAAAGTAACAAAATTATAATACTACATTAATCAATAACTATAATTTGATAGTTGAGTACACTATATCATATGTTTGTTTGTTTATAGCGTATGCATCTGTATACGACTTTTGCTTCCAACCACGTTTGCTCAGGAACTTGTGCCAGCACTTCTCACATGTTCATGCTGATTGTTTGGATGATATCCTTGCGAGTAAAGTATTTACATAACAAACTGAAACTTTCCAACATCTCTCCATAATACATTTTATGAATTGATTACTTTTTCAAAGTAAGTTTACTGATGGCAGCACTTTTCACGGAGAACTTTGCCCATTTATCTCTCAACCATAACGGAACAGAGATAAATATACAGTCAAAAACTGACTGACAAAAAATATCAGGGCTCAGATGGGCGGAGAGTTGAACACAAATCTTATTTACGGAGAATGACAGCGTTCGTAGACAAACGAGAAAGTATCTGGTGCAATGGAAACACGTGTTAATCCCTTTTATCTTTAGTGTACTTATGATTTGACAAATAGGGAAACTCCTTTGATAAAGCCATGGTTTAACAAAACTTTGCTGAAGGTTTTACAATCCCATAGCATATGTTGTCAGCGCATGCGCGCACTACTGATACTTATGTGTTAACCATTGATAGATAACTCAGCCCAACTTTTATCAGTGAACTTTGCGAATGAATTATTCAAGAGGAGACTACTCCATTGTGAGATAGCATAATATATACTAGCCCGCCCGGTGCTGAGTACTAGTACTTAAGGGCATACATAGCCATATATGATGACGCTGGCGTTATTGCTCTACAGGCTGTGTTAAAAGACGTACATTTACATATCATAATTTTTATCTATGAAATGCATCTCGAAATATCCCAGCTCACAGCAGTACCAAAGCTATTTCTGAATATATGTAAAATGTATAAAGCTCAACGAAAGAAAAAAAAGAAGAATAACAAATCGTTGTTCTTGAAATATTTCAATTTATTATGATCTGAAACAAAAACAATAAAGTTAGGTTTGACAACATAACGTTATTTTCCATTACTGGGTAATGGTGAAGTAGAATTCGTTAGTGTCCCTTTGGCTGTTGTGATGATGATTACCGACGTGTGAATAGCAATGTTACTGGCGATTTACGTAATCTCAGTGATGACGTAATCCAATAGCAAATATTACTGGAGAATGACGTAATCTCAGTGATGACGTAATCCAATAGCAAATATTGCTGGAGAATGACGTAATCGGATCCAATACAGCTGATCGAGGCAAAGACGTATTGCGGCAATTTTCAATTATCTGCTGATATTTGTATATGCAACTTTAGAATGTTCACATAAATGATGCGTCTGCAAAACAAAAATATATTTGTCGTTTTATATATTTTCATCTTCCTGTCGTATGTCCCTGTTTTAAGATAATATATCAGTTGGTTTTGCCATATTCTTACCACATGAAATAAAACCCCGGCATTCAACCATCCAATTTCACACATGGAAAAGGATCAATAAGGACGGAAGGGTATCATATTTAAGTTTTTTTGTTGTTTTCTTCAAATCTATAACCATTTCTATCGAAGTTTGTGTTTGACATGGGAAAATTATCTTTTTCTCAACTTCTAAGTGCATAAAGTTTTGGAACTGATCAAAACTAAAAAGGTTGCCATACGATTATACCCCCCTCTCTCTCTCTCACTCTCTCTCTCTCTCCATACACACATATATATATATATTTATATGTATATACACACAAAGATTATATATATATATATATATATATATATATATATATATATATATATATATATATATATATATATATATATATATATATATATATATATATGTATATATATATATATATATATATATATATATATATATATATATATATTTACATATATATATATATATATATATATATATATATATATATATATATATATATATATATATATATATATATATATATATATATATATATATATATATATATATATTGATATATATTGATATATATTGATATATATATTGATATATATTGATATATATATTGATATTAATATATATTGATATATATATTGATATTGATATATATTTCAAAATCTTAGGCTAAGCGGTTAATAACTCATAACCAAAATGCATGTTCGAAGCGATTATGCTATGATGAAAATCAATATTGTTTGCAAAACCAGTGTAAGAATATATGATAGTTGCTCTGTTATTCAGCTCAGGGATCGCCTACTCAGTCACAGTCGGTCATATTATAAAGAAATAAGAGTACGCTTTAACACACATCAACATCTCAAAATGACCCTTTAAGGTCTTACGATACCGGTGACACCTATTGGGTATTGGACAAACTAAAATAATTTATTACAATTTACCTGACATCAGTGGAAAAATTGAATAGAAATAGTTTTTTATTGAATATGTACCAATTCTGATTATACCTGCCTATTATAAATTGTATCCTATGAGTTTTTTGTTTTTGGCTACAGTGATTTCAATATTCATTGAATTTGATGTTTTGACACGTTTTCAGGCATAATGTGTGATAATTCATGTGTATAAAATGGGTTTCCCTTGCTCAACAATATCTTATATAAGCATGGATATTTACGGTAACAATGAGTAACTCTTTTCTAACATTTTCATAAAAAATTGCCCCCAAAAAGTCCTATTTCACAAACTTTGACCATCTGTGGTTCAAAAACTAACACGATGACATATCATTATCTTTATGTCTTCTTATTAAGAGCATTGTGTATATAGTGTAGACATAAATTAGTGAAAATTAAACTAGGCAATTCTGACTTATATCAATTTTGGGTTAAAAACTTGTTTCTCGAATTCCTTGATTTTGCCCAATAATTCCTATTTAACAGCAGGAGAAAAATTCAAACAAGGCAGAACAGTATTTCAGGCTGTGATAGTATCTCTGAAGGGATAAATCTACCAAAGAAAGACACCAATCTTTGAGAAAGTGATGTTTGTGACATGAATTGCATTAATTTGTCAAAAATCTGTGAAAAAAAACTAAGCTGACGACCCCATGATTTTAAGGTGTTTTGAGGATCACTGTGCTATGTTCTTTCCTCTGGCAAAATTTGAGGAAAATTAAACTGAGATTTCTAAAAGTGTCGTAATACCTTAAATGCATTCACAAATTAACCCCACAAGCCACCTGTATTAGGACACAGCTTCGAAGTCTAAATAGTTAAAGCGCCTCTAGCGGCAGTAGGAGAAACTAAAACATTCCACATATCATTCAACTGTTCTGAAGTTAGTGGGTGACCAGGTTCTCTGCGTTATGAAAATAGCGAAGTTGTTTTTTTGTTTGTTAACAACTATATTGCTTGACAGCCATGGCCCTAGAGTATTTTAGCATTTTTGAAGCTTTAAAACTGGATATCTTGACCAGGCACTCTTTTTCCCCTTACCATGGAGGGAGGACACTGTCACATCCGGTAAAAATGTGAAACATTGGTAGAGCCGCAGCTTTTTGTTCACCTAGGGCACTAGAAATGTCATGGGCAGCAAAATAGTTGATGAGACACTGTGTCCTCCTACCATGGTAAGGGTGAAAAAGAGTGCCTTGAAAACTTGGTCAAGGTTCCCATTTCTAACCCCAGTGTTTGCAGCATTATCATGCCCTGTTCCCGAAGTGGCATCAGGTATGATGGCAGTCATTGAATGGTATGTTGTTATATAGTACGACAGGATGAGTGGATATGTACTAGTCAACTATTCACGAAAGGAAATGATTACAAAGAAAGGAAAAATATAGAACTGACCATCCCCCCCCCCCCCCCCAATCCCAATAAGCTGTAATTGAACACACAAAGAGGGCAGCGTTTCAAGCACCATTGCTGGTTGCAGTCAACAGACCACTTCTGTCTAACCCAAGTGACTGGGGATGGATCAACCACCAAGGAAAATGGCAGCCAAAATGGTCAACACTGCCTGAAGTCAATAAGTCCTGTCAGGAACTACTACACTGTGGTTGCAAGAAAGATTGCAAAACTGATTGCAAATGTTCTAAGGCTGACCTGAAGTGTACTGAATTGTGCTTCTGTGGTGGAGGGTGTCCTCCTACGTAAAAGTTAAAAGTTCAACTGCTGCCATCTGCTTAAAGCTAGAACCACACAAAATATGCTCATGTGTTACTCAAGACCAATTGTACAGTATTTAAGTTTTCAAGGAACATCACAATATTAAGCTGAATCAGATAAAAATGGTCCTAAATCTTTTGATTCATGCAAAGATGCATGTATTTCCCATCATGCATTAGGCCCTTATCACAGAAAAAATATCTATATTATTTTGTTATAATTCCAACCCTAGGCGAACTTAAAAAAATCAAAAGCAAATGACTAGGTGAAATAAAAAGGTAGAAAGTAGCCTGTTAATTGCACCAGACTTCAAGTCAGTGATGGTGCTATAGTATAACAAGCACTGAAGGAAGGCCTTCTTACTTTATTATCTGAAATACATATGGGAAGTTTCACAGACATTGGATTATATTCACAGATTCACATACATCCGGTTGGTGAAATATTATGTTGCAGGTGGCGCCACCTTCCACCAAGGGGTACTTCTCGACTATCTTCATTAAATACCATTTAAAAATAATTCAACGTCAATGAAACAGGGAATTGATAAAGATGTGACTATTTACAATGTGTGTAATGCATGGTCAACTTCAATTTGTTACTACACATATCTCTGTGCAAGTAGTTAGGGGGTCAAAAAGGGGGTTCAGAAACCTTTAAGTGGCATCTTTAGTAAAAAGTACTTAATGGTAGCAACAACCTTGTTTTCTCTCTATGTATTCTCTAGAAGATATCATAACTTCTAAATGTTCTTTACATAAATGTACGCGTTTCTTAGCTATTTTTAAAAGATGATTTAGATTTGTGGCACTTATTATTTGCCAATTAAGGGTACTGCTGCCTTATATCCTGCCACATATTCTTATTGAAGTAAATTTGATTGACCAAAGTCCTGAACATCATAATAACAAACTAAATTGCCACTCTAAACTCGGGTGTTATAGGCCATATATGATTGGAAGGCAAGCCAAAAGGTAGGTGGCGCCACCTGCCACCAAAGGGCACTGACGCGACGCCTCCATATCTACAAATGTTCAGTCTAGTTATATGTACCACCATACCAATTTTCATGCTTTTAATACACAGTGAACGATTTGACCAAAACACGTCCCAAATCCGCCTGACTATTAGGATCCGACCATCATTCACATTAAGACTAATCATACTGCTTGTTTCTTGGATTTGTTTATTTTAAATCATACATAATCATGAGCATATTGTGTATGTCTGACTTAGTAGAATTTATAGAAATGGTATCCCAACATAGATATAGAGGTCGCTGCAAGACATAAACATAAACTTATCATATCATGACTACTCGTCATTAGTATGCCAACATCAATATAGATGGCGCTGCAGGCCCACTTCAATTCTCATTTGAATACTAGCACGGGTGTTACAATACAGTTGAAGTAAGGAGGGAATTCGTTTTACGTCGCCTCCAATAACTTACGTCATATCGCGGCAAGATAGAAACCGGAACCATAAAAGAAATTTTATATGACACAAAACATTTTTCATTATGCAACAA
This sequence comes from Maea johnstoni, assembly GCA_963942565.1. Lineage (NCBI taxonomy): Eukaryota > Metazoa > Annelida > Polychaeta > Spionida > Magelonidae > Maea > Maea johnstoni. The sequence continues at coordinate 48,535,755 of OZ012689.1, read as the reverse complement.
TATTTGCAATATACTAAACATATAACAGTAAAAAATAGAAAAGATATTAACATTTCAGAATGCGCAAAAAGACACTCATAGTTACCTGCTATGGACTCACTTACTACATATTCTGTTTAAGACTAAACGCAATTAGGACAGGACCGTAAAGTTTCCACCCCACTCAAAAGTGACACCAATAGTGCCACCCCACTGATGGTTTCCTTCAAATACACTACGACAAACGAAAGGACGAAGGCGCTCGGTCAATCTGGGCATTTAGAAGTCTGTGTGTCTCGGTAGATTATTACACGATGCACGTTAGTCATAAAGGCAAACCATCCTCCATAGAACTGTATGCATCAAGAAAACCATATCATACACGATAATATATTGAATCGGACCTACACTGCAATTGGCATGGGCCTCGAAACCGGGCGGTGGTACAGTACCGACATTTAATTGCTACACCCGTCGACCGGACGTCTGTCAGAGACTGGTTGTACAAACACCCATGGCTAACATTTTAAAGAAAGAGGGCAAGCTCATTTATGTCCCATGTAGCTTTTGAATCAAAGATACGTTCAAGTGTGATGTCATCCACATATCCATGCCCAGTCAACTAGATTGCAATCGGGTGTGCGGTCATGTATCATGCCCGGGATGCCCACGCATTTAGTACAGGAATTAGATTTCGGCACTGTAATTGGCTCCAAGCAGTCAATCGAAACGGACACCTTAGAGCACTCGGCTGTCGGGCATGCCCTTGACTGTTCATAGAATAACGGAGACAACGGTTGTCCGCGGTGAATGGGACACTGTTTGTGATGAATCATAATCAACTACACGTTTAAACCTCAAACCGTATTCCCATCAGCCATTAGCGGCACCCGGAGACTGTATTCTTCATTAACTAGGAATGGCTATGGACGCGTACGAGCATTACTTATAAAACCAGTTGTTCCAGTATGTATATAGATAGACGTAATGTTCATGGTTTCTTTGTAATATTTGCAATGAAAGATAGCTATCTCTTATTGACACAGAGCATCATAAGAACACAATCATAGACTAGTAACGGTTCTCTTATCAGAATTGCAAACATGATAATCCTAAGTCACTGTTTAGCAAATTTCTTTTGCAATTCTGCACCTACGAGTATGTCCGAAAATAATTCTCCCGTAACTTTGACAGTTAATGTAGAGTAACTTCCTATTCCCAGACCATTCCAACAACGGTCTGCTGTCAATAGCCTTGAAACGGTCTTTCTGGCCTATGTCTGTACCGGGTAATACTAGGACAGCGCGTCTAACACCAATAGATCACAATCTGTGTATTACACACTTTGCCATCTGTCCCCTTTTAGCATTAGATATTTGTCAACAAGATAAAACACAATCACGTGTCAAAATATAAAGAGAAGCCTACATTCTAGGCTATGTAGTTTTTCTTGACGTTTTATTTTGCTTTTATATTTCTACAAGCCCTGCGGGGAGTCTGCTGGCAATTAAATTGAACTCAGGGAATGGAGTTATATTCAAAGTAAAACATGAAATATTATTATCACTGATTCTTCAGTGGCAGGAAACCCCTAGAAAAACGATGCGAAACCAATTATCTTAATTATTGGTTAATGCAGGTGGTTAATGTGGGTTAACAATCAAACAAGATGCCCTGGACATGTCAAAGCTTTTACAGTAGTCACAAAAAGGCCCTACCATCCAGGTGCATGTAATATCTGCCTAATAAAGGCATACTTTGTGCGAATTTCAAATGGTGCAAATGCAAAAATAAAAACAAAACAACAACTATTGATTTATAAATTTGTACTTAACTGGAAAGTACCCGCCCTGCAGATAGTAACTTCAAATTGACAAAAAAGATCAGAGCACCTAGATATCTGATTGCAACATCACTCATGATTAATTCTAGTTCTATTTTGGGCGTCTTCGCATCGGTTGAGTTTAGATCCCAGTCAGATTTGAGCGTTCCCGGCATGCTTTGCAGTCTAGTGACGTCACTGTCAATATGGGTGCTCGTCATGTCCTCGATGTAGTTCTACCTAGTCCTTTCAGATAAATTTCGCGATTAAATGGCTATCGTTCACAAACTCAAATATTATCTTTGGCTGCGATATATACGCATATATTGTTCACAGAAGTTTGGAAAATATTCCTTTCGTTTTTATTGAGATCTTTCACCACACACATGCTCGACAATGCACGTCGTAGCAGTCGCGGTAGACCAAGCTGGTGTAACGCAGATGCGAAAACTATGTGACTTGTTTTTCAAAAATTGGATTAAAAAGACTTTATTTCAAAATGTATAATATGGCCAAACATATAAAGAAAATTTGTTTGTTTGTAAATATTGTCTTTTATATGCAATAATGAAACTAAGTATAGCTTCATATGAGCTTTGACCTTCCCGCGGATATCTAATACCGCAAAGCATGACGGGAACGCTCAAATCTGACTGGGATCTAAACTCAACCCTATCTTGTTCGTAATTTCATAACGCTACGAGTATTCTCGAGGGTAGGGTGGTGAAGGTATCGCATTCTACACGAACTACGATCTTGCAGTTGGTAGACCCTGCCTGTGCTGCAACTCAGGAACACGTTGAGACCAGAATTTGGAATTTTCATTTTTTGTCAGTTTTTTTCTGCCAAATTGCGGCTAGGGCGTATTTCGGCAGTTGTAACAGGTGGAGGAATTAGAGAAATCCTTTTTATTCGTTTGGCAATTCTTTTAATGAAACTACGAGTATTCTCGAGGGTAGGATAGTGAAGGTATCGCATTCTACACAAACTGCGAACTTTCAGTTGGTAGACCCTGCCTGTGCTGCCGCTCAGGGACACGCTGAGACCAGAAATTGGAATTTTCATTTTTTGTCAGTTTTTTCTGCCAAATTGCGGCTAGGGCATATTTCGGCAGTTGTAACAGGTGAAGGAATTAGAGAAATCCTTTTTTTTTTCGTTTGGCAATTCTTTTAATGAAATAAATAATAGAGCACACAGATATCCCTGCGACCACACACTTGAGCTACCTAACTTACGTACCAAAAGTTCAAAAAGCTCGGCTAACAGATATGAAATTGATAAATGAGATGTTAAACCGGCTGAAGCTCATGTCATTTGCAGTCGTCCTAGTTATCCTCCACGAACTTTGGTCATTCAGTTAAATTTACATATTTGTTTGTAATTTCTTAATGCTACGAGTATTCTCGGGGTTAGGGTAGTGAAGGTATCGCATGCTTATGCGATATTGCAGTTGGTAGACCCTGCTTACGCTACCACGCAGGAACACGCTAAAACTTAAATTTGGAATTTTCATTTTTGGTTAGTTTTTCTGCCAAGTTGCTGCTAGGGCGCATGTAAGTAGGTGTGGATGATAGGGAAACCAACCCGCCGCTTGGTTTTAAGGAGGTCTAAGGCATCAATCTTTCATGGCCCAGCAGGGACTCAAATTCGGACAGGGTCGAGAGACAGCTAGCAGTCATTGGCAACGCCGTGGTCCACACGGCAGGCCATGGTCAAGGTCAGTGGAGGGTATTGGAGCGAACCACCGACACACACTAACCCAAAATTAGCATTCCCGATCTGATGACAAATCGGTTGTGCTTGCCCTAAGAACGCCAATGATGCTACTTATATAGGTAGATTGGAGTACAGTAATGTGCTTAGAGTAGTTGACCAAATTAACTTTTACAAGTTATTTGATTGAATAAAACTGTTCAACTTTAACTTTATCGAAATTGTAAATAGTTTAGAATATTTCTATTGAAAGAAATATTCATAATTTTGTCATATTACCGAATTAGGTACCTTTAACACCTCTGAGGGTGTATTTGCATCTTGTTTTATTGCCGCTCATGGCTATTAATAGAGGACAGTCCCGCATTTGTCATTCGTCGACCGTGATTGGGTCATATTTTCGAAAATTATTTACTTTGCGTATGCCACGATATAAAACACATTTGAAGTTAGTTAGTGGTATACTATTTTTATCTATCTATTAAAGTGTTGATAACTGTTGTTATGTAATACTTTTGTTGGGAAATGTTAAGGGCTGGTTCTTCATCTCATTTCAAGCATAACTAAAATGACTGGAGAAGAGTCAGCAGGAACCAGTGACTTCTCCTGAAAATGTGTTTTTAATATAGAGGGTAATTATCAAACATGAGTTATCCAAATTTTATTCTCGTATACTAGTACTATAGAATCTGCCAACACTAAGTTGAAACACTTTCCATATCATTTATTTAGTTACCTTATTTAGTTCTATATTTTCTATTTGCACGTTTGTCACATCTATATTATGTTGTAATCGCTATGTTGAGCTCTCAGAGAGCTCAGCCCATAAAGTGCATTACATTACTGCTCTGTATTCAGCATTCTTATGCCTCTCAGCCGTAAGCTACTGGTTAGGCTTCCGAGTTTGCTAACGCTGTATAAAAGAGCGAACCGTTTTTATACTCACACTAAAAGTCCACATGCACGCGAATAGCCCAATGACCCCTTTCACTCTATATCTGAAAGGAGTCGTGGGTGAAGCTTGTAGAGTGCATTACATAATTGGATAGACAGGATACAAAAACGGAAAATAGCGCTAGTCACGGGATGTTCACGTATACGCGAGAGGAAAGACTGGCCTGGTCAATCTCGATAAGAAACGAGACTTCCGCACTTTGTTACCTAGAGATCAGCATATCGCGGACATGCAGACCCACGATACAATAACAACCATTAACCTAGTAATACGACCTTTCCTCTCTCGGCCCTTATGGGCAGATTGACGCAAACTGGTTCTGTACCCTTATAATTATGATTATTAATACGTACGCAGTTGGAGTGAATGTTAAACAGACGCCCAGCGGCATGATAAAATAATTGTTTAAGGTAACCCTACCTACCCTAACTTTGCCCTCTGATCCTAATGTTTCAATGGAAAGTTAAGAACCGGTGCCAACAAGTACCGTTACCGTTTCATTTTGAAAAATGTTATTAAGATTTCTTTAATTTGAGTTGATTTTCAAATAATTTGACATGCACACAATACATAAGTGATATAAACAACTTATGGACCTTCAGATATTTTTAGGCCTAATAGCAATGATGGTCTTATAACTCAGAACATGTGTCAGAGCAATTTACAACGTTTAACATTTTCTCAAACAAAACCATTTTAGGGTGACTTATTTCATTGTAAAACCTTGGCAGATGTGCGTTCTGCAACGCACTGCAACGCAATGTTAAAAAGCCATTCAAACGACCTATACTTCGTTTTCTCGGTAGGAAATCTTTTGGTGATCCTAGTAGCAGTGTTGTTAAAATAATAGAATTACCATTACATAATGATATAGGTACCAATTTGTACCAGACTTTCTTATCACGATATAACACACAAACACACTGCCTAAGGATGCAACCTATAACCTCTATACACTGACAGTTTTGAGACTAGTGGGCAATTGTACTTGCTTCGTCACATGGGTATGAACATACACGCTCATTGAATTTAAAAGAGTATTTTATGATCACACAAAAATGAAGTCAAGAAACATCATATAACCAACATTATACACACGCATTTACCGGCCGTGACATTATAACACACATATACATACACCATTCAGCCATACATACGTACACACATGGATACACAGACATACATGCATACGTCCATACATACAAACATACATACATACATACGTACGTACGTACTTACGTACATACGTACATACATACATACATACACACATACATACATACATCATACATACATACATTTATATACGCATACATACATACATACATACATACATACATACATACATACATACATACTTTTATACATACATACATACATACATACATACATACATACGTTTATACATACATACTTTTATACATACATACATACATACATACATACATACATACATACATACATACATACATACATACATACATACATACATACATACGTACATACATACACACATTTTTTATCTGGGTAAGAGTGTCACGAGTCAGCTTAAAATGGCTGATAATTAGAGATAATCGAATTCGAAATGCAAACTACTCACCTTACCACGTGGTTGCCCCTACGGCCGAGTGCTCTAACAAGCTACGTTACGGCTGTAGCTACAGGTGTCTCAACACTGAACCACGTCTGGGACTCGACTACAACTATAGGCGTGTACAGAAAATATCAACAATCAAAACCAAGTCGGTCACTCTCCTTGTGCACTCAGTTTGCATTACCCATCAGTTAAAAGTTTTTTTTCTTCTCTACATGAAAATGTGAACTACCCTTTTCTTACTTTTCTATGATGAAGTGAGGCAATGCCAGGAAGTGAGCTTTTAACAGCCAGGAAAATGATTAATACGTATACAAATATTACTTTGGTAACTTCAGTGTGTGTTCTTTCTTGTTAGGAAATTATTAATACATATACAAATACTACTTTGGTAATCATTATGAAGCGTTCTTAAACTTTACCGCCTTAATGTTTGGTACATGGCCTGCTCAGTTTATTTTCAAATGTTCAGTGTACAGAAACACAGTGTTCAGAAACACAGAGTCCAGAAACACAGTGTTCATACGCAAAGTGTTCAGAAACACAGTGATCGGACAAACAGTGTTCAGAAACCCAGTGTTCCAAACATTCTAACATTCAGTAGGCGATTATCTTGCCAAAATAGCTTCCTTGTAACTAAATCATGATAAACAATGCTTTAAACAATTTCCTGTCAGTTCTTTGAAAAAATCTGCAAATGCACTTAACACTAAAATTAGTTTCAGCCTGCAGCATAAAAAGTAAACTCTTACGACTCTAGGAATTACTGCGTTGGACTTTACTACAGCAGGGCAACATCAAAAATCCAAGTCTGTTTTGGACCGTGTTACTCTCTTATATAGATAATAAAGATTATTATTATTATTATTATTATTATTATTATTATTATCATTATTATTATTATTATTATTATTATTATTATTATTATTATTGTTAGTAGTAGTAGTAGTAGCAGTAGTAGTAGTAGATGTAGTAGTAGTAGTAGTAGTAGTAGTAGTAGTAGTAGTAGTAGTAGTAGTAGTAGTATTAGTATCATTATTACTATTACCATAACTATTATTATTATTATTATTATTATCATTATTAGTATTATTATATTATTATTATTATTATTATTATTATTATTATTATTATTATTATTATTATTATTATTATTATTATTATTATTATTATTATTATCAGTATTATCATTATTATTATTATTATCATCATCATCTTCATTATTATTATCATTATCATTAATGTTATTATTATAATTATAACTATCATCATTATTATTAGTGGTAGTAGTATTACTACTATCCTTATTTTCATCATCAATTCCATCATTATTATTATCATTATTATTATTATCCATATTATTATTATTATTATTATTATTATTATTATTATTATTATTATTATTATTATCATTATTATTATCATTATTAGTAGTAGTAGTAGTCCTAGTAGTATTAGTATTAGTATTAGTATTATTATTATCATTATTATTAGCATTAATATTATTATTATCAATAGTATTATTATCACTATTATTATTTTTTTATTATCTTTATTATCATTAGTAGAGGAAGTAGTAGAAATATTAGTAGTGGTAGTAGTAGTAATAGTAGTAGTAGTAGTAGTAGTAGTAGTAGTAGTAGTCGTAGTAGTAGTAGTATCATTATTGTTATGGTTATCAATGTTATTGTCATCATTATCATACTAACTATAATCACATCACATCTAATATCTTAAGTGTGCTAACATTTTAACTCGCTGTCTATAATTTGGCAAATTTTTGTTAAGAAATCTATGATGTTTATGTTAGCGTCATGTCTATGCTCAATCCTTTATCTGAAATAAGATAACGTGCTGGCTTAAGTTGGGGATTAAGGGATTAAACGTATCACGGGGTCATAAGGCTCACTGCCATATCGCACTTATCATCGCCATATCTACAAAGCCGATATCAAGCAACACTTTGGAATTTGGTGTAAAATCAGAATGTGATATGGTTATCATCCACATGCCAATGGTCACTCGTCTACTGACCAATACCTCACCTAGCTATCCTTCCTATCAGCTCATCATAAACAATATAGCCCAAAACAATAGCGAACCTATTTTAGCATAAAGTTGTAAGTTTTCACATAAATGATACATATTACAAACAGGAAAAAATTGAACAACTATTACTTAGAACAATAATAAATGAGCAACAAAACAACATTAAACACTAAAATACTATTCAACTGGGCTTTAAGCTGTACTGCAAAGTTGGAATACTCTTGTGATGATTTGAAAAAACTTTAGCAGCAGAATCAACAATAACAGAAACAACACCATATTTTAATTACCTTTGGCAATGACTGCTCTAAAGATAAAGACCCATGTATACATTGTAGTTTAAGGCAAATCTCTTGTATTCCTATTATAACTCTGTTGCTGTGACCCAAGGGGCCATAACCAGCTAATCAGTGCCACATGCTGCTAGCGGGTGAGATACCAAGAAACGGTTTGCAAACAGAGCATGTTCTAGGGACCCTGCAGTCGTGACGACACACGCCGCTCGTGACGTCAGAGAAAACAGACGGTCATTACCCTCTAGACCTATTTCACCACGTTCAAACTTATCCCTTAGAACTCTGCTTTAATGGGTCATGTTCAGTGTTTACATCTATGCCTCCCGTAGTTGCTTGTGACCTACCGGGTATATTTGATGGACCCTGTTCCCAAGAAATCCGCCCGGTAGTTCAAGGAACCCGTGACGTCATCAGTCAGCGTCAGCCCAGTGTCGTATAAAAGGGTACCAGGAGCAGTGACCTCAGTATATACCCCAGCAACCCTCGGCTCGCGAGGATGGGTTCTAAAGGGGTGTGCACCCTATGGGTATCAGTCGTGGCGGTCATTATCGTCGTGTTGACATCGTCCACATCAGCTGGTCAAGATGTAGGCGCCAATCGCCGTCTGATAAAGGTCAGTGGGTTTTGTCTATTCTAAAGAAATGGCGATTTTGAAAAGGACATTCGTATTCGAAGCATGCATTATTTGTTCACACTATACAGTACTCGCGAAAATGATTGTTTGCATTATAGTGCGATGTCACAGAACATACAAACACCTCCTATTCCCCTTCCTACGGAATTGCCATGGATACCATTAACTCCTATGCTGCTGGCGGCTTATTTGAATAATGCAAAATGAGGAAAAACACCTGACGAATGACTGCAACCCTGGCATGTGGGTGCTCCTATGAGTGTACTTAGCGAGAGCTATCCAATGAATACCAACACGACAGGGTTTAGATGGTTTTCAAAAATCGTTGTGTCCTTGTCCTTTGGACCAAAAGTAATGTAGTCTCAGCATTGGAATTGTTGAACGTTGTAGGTAGGTGAAAGCAGTCCGCGTTATTGCAGACTTACTTTACAGATGACTTTGCTTTGCCCGTGCAGGAGGTGATGGAGAAACCTCTATACATTGTACACTGTGTCATTAGCGGACAGTCGCCACAAGGACACAGCCTATCAATATCGAGCTTACCTGTGGTTCGTCAATCAACGCAGGTTCCACTCCCTTTACTGGCAAACACTATGTTGTGTTTTGGTGCAAATAGTTGCTCACAAGATAAGGTCAACTCGTGAAACGAAACGAATGATTTGTGGCGACGCTTGTGCCGTTAAGTATTTTACTATCGTACAGATAAAATATCCCGAATGCTATCACATTGTATGCGTTCTCCTTGCACGGTTACGTAAAGAGATAGATCTTTATACTTGATCAGACTACACGTTTCATGGGGAACGCTAGTGTTCAGCCCAGGGCAGAGTAGGGGTACCCTGTCACGATTACGAAGGGGCTCTGTCACAATAGGCTACGCAAAATAGAGGTTGTTATTCAGGTTTAACCCTTCAAATGCTGAGGTTACTTTTTTCCAAAGCACAAGGACGCACATAAATTTTAAAACCATCTAAACCCGGTCATGTTTGTATTCATTGGATAGTTCTCGCTGAATACTCTCAGATGAGTACCCATGTGCCAGGGCTTCAATCATTTCACAGTTTTTTCGCATAGTTTTGTATAATATTGGCTAAATTAGCCAGCAGCAGCATCGGGGTTAAGACAAGTGGGCATGCGGTAGGATGTGTTTGTTAATGTAAGTTTATAAAGGTTTTTTTATAACTTTTATTGCTCCATAGAAATAGCATAGTATATATAACAAAGAACATAGTATATAAATAGAAATAATATCATACAAAAATATATGTATTCAGACTAAAGTGCCTCAATTTTCACAGGTTTCAATAGGATAGGGTTTGTATTTCATTTGGATATACTTACAAGGTTAATAATATATTGAGGAGAGTTGACCATTTTCCTAGTACCTTTGGAAGAGTGTTATTCATGGTGCCTGTATAAATGTTCATTTTCATATGTTTTTGAAAAACCAGTTTTAGATAATTCAGGGATAAATGAGTGCCTTTCCATCTTTTTTTGTGTACCTCATGTTTATTAATGATTATTAAAGTATTTATAATTGGTTCGTTATTCCTATTGCCCAACAGAATTGATTTCTTATCAAGGCAATTGGTCTGGTTGGTGTTGTTGTCAAGCCAATTTTTAAGAGAGTTCCTGAATTTGGTTATTGTTGGGCAATCGAAGAATAGGTGGGATATATCTTCGATGGATTGACACTCATCACATAGTTCATTAAATCTTAAGTTGAATTGATGAAGTTTTTTATTTGTCATAATGGTACGATGCAAAATTTGAAATTGGAAGAAACTGGTGTTGGGATCAAGTTTACAAGTATTTGCTAGAGTATATAAAAAGCACCAGTCTTCTGTTTCATTAAGTGCTAATTCTGTTACCCATTTTTGTTGTCAAATCGGAATATGATCTTGTGCTTGTTATTGCCATATAGACCTTATGAGGGATGTCCCTTTTTGCATCTTTTCAGGAAACGAAATATGGGAGGTATTAGCAGATCATTTGAAATTTCGGTGTTTAGTACCGTTCTTTTCCAAATTGTCGGGATAGCATTATAAATACCATAGTACGTTGTGAACATTATTGGCTGGCCCACTCTGGCTTCCATTTCCTGTTTGGTAAATGGGTTGCCTGTTTCATTATATAAATCTCGAATAAAGAGGAAGTTGTTTTTAAACAGAAATGGACTGAAAGGAATATTGATCTGTGAATTGCCCCATAAAGGCTCAAAAATGGCGACTTTATTAGTGAGAGTTTTGCACTGGTGTACCAATTCATGTATGCAGAAATTACGCTTGTCCAAAAAGGGTTGTTTGTTTTCTTTAGCAGAAAAGTATGGTATTTCAGGCCAGTCCATGGTAGTCGTTCTATTTTAAAACACAGAGCAAATTCCTTCCAATCGGGTTCTGAAAAAAGAACTTTATGTAACCATGATATTTTAAGGCTCCTTTCAAAGTCAAAGATATTAAACATATTCAATCCACCGTTTCTGGTTGTAGAGCAAAGTGTCTTAAGTTTATAAAGATAGCTTTTACTCTCAGCGATGTCACCAGGAATGGCATTTCAGAAAACTCAGTTTGCAACAATATAGTTTAGGTAAGTTTTATTTGAACGTGTGAACAGATGAACTTTGACTTTTCCCTGTGAATACTTAAATATCCTTTGTATTTATCTGGAACTCCCTAACCTAAGAGGCGGTATTGCTTATAATTTCTAAATAAATGACATGCACACTATGATCCATCTTGAAATGATATGGAACGTTGATAGCTAAAACTTGACATTTCTTTCTCAATGTTGCAATATATATGGTTAATTTCTTTGACTCAGATTTTCTTCTAGCATGCTTTTATTTGAAATGTCAGCCTGTACAAACTGCATACTGCCTGAAAGGTATTCCTCTGATACAGAATGCATTCCGCATCTTAAATTGTCCTCCTGGCAGGGGGTAAGATTTTTGGGATGAACAACTGAAAAACATAGGTTGCGTTTTCAAGCGGCGCCCTTATTGACATTTGGTGACCAGGGACCTTCAGATTCCAATACTGTGGCGGCGGAAAGATCACTAAGGAGGGAGAAATATTCCATTATCATATTCATTTACTCCGTTCAAATCTTTATAACCCTTGAACAAAGTCAAAATTCTAAAAACTGTGATACTCCTTCCCGCTCAGCTATAACTTTTCCAATTTTCAAGCAAATCCGTTATGGGTTCATGGTCTGTTAGTGTTTATACGTTTAGTACTCCTTTCTATATGAAGAGGCCTACGCGTTATTCCGTGTTATTACGACAGAAGTAGATCACCGAAAACAATTGTTATCATAGAAGTGAAACCCTACAAGATTGCTTTGAACATGCTTTCTGAAGAATAAACTTAGGCCTAAAAAAGAAATTGTTTGTTTCCTGTAACAGCCTGTAAAAAATAGGGTAGGTAGGTTCGTAAAGAAAAAAAAATTGGATTATTTCTTTGGTCAAAAATGTGTGTTTTATGCACGTTTTAAGTTGATTGGGGGTTGGGAGGGCTGAAAAAACTTTAGGGTAGGGATTTATTTGAATTAAAACTTGTTAGGGTAGGGTAAAAGGAAACAAACGACTTTTTTCGGCCTTATATTGGCCTTTTTCAAAAAAACTAACTCGTTTCTTTTTTAACTTTTTTATAGATTGATTATCCATAAATGGTGAAAAAAAGAATCTGCATTTGAAAACCCAAAACACACTCCAAGTACTCTTACATTCCTATACGTTAAAAAGCTGACCTAATAAATGATAAGATAACGTTGTTCTGCTCTGAAGCTCCGCACGCACTTTGCGTTATTAATGTCTAAACGTATACATGATTCAAACTTGGTCAATGGAATAGAAAATACTGATAAATTACAGGGGCAGGGGGAGCAATGGAAGACTTTGTAAGGGGGGGGGGGGGGTTGAATTCAGAGTTACTTACCCTCCCACCACAGATTCTGAGTTTTGGTTAGGTCAAGGAGGGGACGGCCAGGGGGGTGCTGAATTTTGAATTATTTTAGCAGGTCGTCCCTCCCTCCCCGATCTTTTGAATTCCTCGGAGCAGAAAGCCCCCTCCAATCATATTTAATTCACCACCTATCTCATCATTCAATATCAATATCTGACGTTTTTTATTGTTTCTTTGCAGCCACGACCCCTAAATTATTCTTTTACTTAAACTGTTTAGAGATTGTTAGAGAATGTTTGCCTAAGGGGGGGGGGGGGGATATTGTCCTAGAAACATAGGTATCAGGACGATTTATCCACCCGTATAATAGCAACACTTATAATTTTATTCAAATTATTAGTACATAAAATATTTCTCACGGGGAATATATTGTCCGGGGGGATTTTGTCTGAGGCGTATATTGGAATGGGGGGGGGGGGGGAGGGGGGGATTTTGTCCTGGGGGATATTGTCCGGGGGTATATTGTCTGGGGGAAATATTGTCCTGATACCGGTCAGCTAGGTGTGGATAAGTAATACAGGAGCTCACCAGTGCTGTGTGTAGCTTGGTTCTTTAAGTTTTCTGCGTTCTGATGGCAGTTTTACTGAAATCTCATGACATGTGGTGATATTAGGATTATGTTCCTGTTGTTCAATATAGTAGTGCTTTGTTAGTAATTGATAACTTCCCGTCAATCAATGCATATTATATCTCCATAAACAACCAACACCAATACTCTATCCTATTTCTTCAATTTATGTTAAGTTTTCGCATACGCACGTCCATTCCCAGGGTAATTCGATAGACTTTAAGCAGTGTACTAAAATAGGCAATGCAATATCTATAGAATACCATGTTATTCAATCGGATAAAATGCAAATCAGCAGTGCACACAGCGGAAAAGAGAATCTAATACGTACACTTTAGCCTTCCAACAAATGACAAAGACCTCCGTGCGGCTGATTGATCGCATGCGTCCACGTGTCGTGGCCAGGACGCATGCAGGAAAACAGAGCTCTTTACAATCACTATCTTGAGGTCTCCTTTAGATGTCCTTGACACCTCATCACGGTCAATGCACGTCTGCCGCAAGGACAGGGTATACTAAACGTGTGGATACCATGAGGATGCCTCAGGGAGGCCTTGTGGAGACTTCAAGGACGTGATTGTAAAACCGTGAGTAGGTTGTTCATCAAGAAAAATGAAATAAACATTTATTTTTAGAAGAGTGCGGTGAGGCACTCTCAAGGACCAGTGAGAGCGCCGCACGGCCATGAAAATAGCCGTGCGTCGGACGTTCAGTCAATCAATGTCCATAGGGAGGTTGTGGACCGTAGACTGATTTGCAAACATGTTCGCAAACCTCTCTACGGTCCACGACCACTGATTTTGGACCTCACGACCTGTACGGTTGAGGCCACGGTTTACAGCCGCAAACAGGCCGCACGACGGACGGATGCCATATGTTCAGCACCCAGTGATAACTTGACAGATGTGATAGAAAGTAATATGAAATTACAATAACTTTAAGTTTTTAGGACTCGTCAATTACTATTACCTATTACAATAATAGTTTAGCCACTAAGTAATTGATTACTTTCTATTACATTTAAAAATAGCAAATTACTATTAATTTTTATATTACAATTACAAATTACCCCAACCCTGATATATATATATATATATATATATATATATATATATATATATATATATATATATATATATATATATATATATATATATATATTTATTTGTCTACAGCGAAGCGTCATGATGCCGGATTATCCACCAATCGACGATGAAAGTGGTGACTACGATGAAGGAAGCGGCAGTGGAATGAGCGAGGGGGAGGAGGAGGAGGAGGAGGAGGAGGAGGTGGATGTCGCGAATACCACTGGGGGATATCAGCCAATACATGATAACTTTAACTCCACCGCTACCCACGGATACGGCGATGGCTCCTCCGGGATCATAGAAATCGCCTTTTCCTTCGATACAACAGGATCTATGTCTTCCGTCCGACGTTTGGTTAGACTAAAGGTAGGACGACTCTCCCTTGCCTAGATGCGTCAAGTTCAAAAGCATACTCTTTCATACCCTACCCACATTATACCATTATATGTACTTGAATATTTTGCCAATGGGATTTAAATTGCAGATACCATTCTTTATCTTTACATTAGATAACCACACATGCTAGTGCCTTTTCATGATTGTCCTTATATAAATGTAGAGCTTTGTCGACATTTGCCACACTAAAACAAAAACACACACAACAGGGGTTGGAAATTGAAGTGAGTAAAACATCTTCCGATACACAGAACACTAATCAGATATCCTAAACTCGACCTCTGTGTAATATATCGCTCCACAGAATGATACTTATTATACTGGTCACCTTATCAAAATATGTAACTTACCCCAATTTTTTCAGTATAAAGGAATTGAATAATACCTTCTCTAACTTTCTCTGGTGTGGTAAGCCACCTAAATGGCGAAAAGAAATATTAGAAGGGGAGATATGTCATGGTGGATTGAAGTTACACAATATTGTTTTATTTGATAAGACTCTTAAAATAGGATGGCTTAAAAGATTTCTTAAATCTAATAGCAAGTGGACACGGATTCCACAGGAATTTGATCTCGAACAGTGTTTCATTTATGGTCCAGACTTTATTGAACGTATTATGGAAATGACCACGAATAGATTTTGGTTGGATGTTCTAAAAAGTTTAAAATTCCTTTGGGAAAGTGGTTCTATACAACATAAAGATGCAATTCTCAATACTCCATTGTGGTTTAATCCTGAACTCCGTTTCCAACTTAGGAGAGAATGGTTGAACAAAGGTATTACAATGGTATCTGATCTGTTGTCAAGCAATAATGTTATGATATCAAATGAGGAATTGGTAGAAACATACTCAATTAAAGTCAATTTTATTGATTATCACAACATCAAAGCTACTATAAATGACTACCTATCTTGGAAGGAAAAACCTCTTCAACTTGAATCTTTTCCAAAGAATAGTGCTCTTAATAAACTTATCAATCTGGACAACAAGGGCTGTTCTAAGTTATATAAATTACTCAAAGGTGCAAACACCCACATCATAGACAACATATCAAATACTTGGGAAAATAAATGTGAGATACATTTAGCCACCTTCGAAATATCTACTTCTTTTAACCTCCACTATGCTTGTAAGCAGCTTGTTATAGTGATACTTACTTAAAATACATCCAGTTCCGCACTATCCATAAACGATTCTACACGAACGATAAACTTTTCAAAATGGGCATAAAAAACTCTCCAATTTGCTCATTGTGCAAAATTGAACTTGACAGTGTAGAACACATGTTATTTGATTGTCCAGTATCAAAGGATTTATGGCTCAATGTACAGAATTGGATAGTGGAACTTGGTATCCCAAACTACACTATAACTAAGGAAAACATAATCATGGGGGAATTAGAAAGAGCGATATGTATCAATAGTATTATTTTATTAACGAAAAAGATTCTTTACAATTGCATGAAAGATACAAAAACTCCTCATGTCTTGATGGTTAAAAACGAGACAAAGAATTTTCATTATCAAGAAAAATACCGCCTATACATGAAAGGTAAAAAAACCCAGTTTGACAAGAAATATTCTTTATTACAAGCCATTTATGAAAATACATAGAATTTTGTTAACACAATGTTTCTGTATTTGTACACTGTATATTATTTTTACATGCGGATTGAATAAAAATGATTTAAAATTAAAAACTTACTGGATATGGCATAAACATTTCCAATAAATGAAAACGTTCAGGCCCCAGTCCCTTGCTTAGCAATTACAGTCTGCGACCAATCTGACATGGTTAGTATAGAACAGAAACTTGTACTCCAAACATCAAGCCAGAGGGCCCTAGTGCACATTCTTAGTGCTGAAAATGGTAAGGGCCCTCGCTTGTACTTCATCCCATCGTCAGCATAGCTCTAAATAGCCCTGATCGCATATAATGTCTACTCAAATTGTTTTTTAATCTTCCTTTCTAGTTAACAGAAATGGTGACGCGTCTGCAGTCTGACATCCCAGGCATCCGTGTAGCCATCTTCTCGCATGGTGACTATGGTGACAGTTACATCACTAAACATGTTGATTTCACCACCGACATTAGCAGGCTGAAGGTAAGTGAAACCCATTTCATTTCAAGTAACTTACTAGGAAAGCAGTACTGTCTACTTGCTGCAGCACAGGCTTCACAACGCACAACAGACAACCAGTGTAAACACAGAGGCTGAGTGTTGGTAGACTGATGCTCAACTAAGAATCAATTTCTTTTAATCAGAACCTGAAAGTTTGACCTCTCTAAGCCTCATTTATCTTTATGTTTGTATAAAATTTGGTACAGGGTGCATTAACGTGGACCCCTCTTAAAAAGAAATGTACGCAGTCTATAATGAGTTACGTATGTATGTATGTATTTATGTGGGCACGCATAAATGTACATGATGGATGGATGGATAGATTTGCCATTATTTTTCAGCACTTTATTGATACCTGTGGTGACACTGGTGGGGGTGATTTCCCGGAAGCTTATGAAGTGGTGCTCCGCGAAGCTCAGCAGTTGCTGCACTGGACGCCGGGATCCACTAGGTCTCTGGTTATGATCGGAGATGCCCCGCCTCATACGCCTACATATTGGTATAACAAAAAGCGTATTGACTGGAGACAGGAAATCATAGGCCTGAGAGATATGGTTGGTCAGCTTTCATTTGCAATGTATATCAGATGCGTAGAGCTTCATGTAGTTTTGTGTACCTAGAACCCCAGTAGATCAGAAAACAAGAGTAAATATTCTATGACATCCCTTGCCATGTAATGATAAGTTACTGGAAAAGGAATTTGATTACAGCATAAGGTTTAAACTAATTTTCAGATATTCATATTAGTTATATACGCAATTATAAGCATTTCTTTTTCGTGGTGATTTACACTTGTCATCTAGTGCAGTAATTGACTCCAGATTAAAGGTATGCCATTTCAAACACCTTTGTGAAAAACGTATGGCTTTCAGAACGAACTTCAGCATCCAATAACAATTCCATTTACATGTATATAGTTCCTAAAACATGACATCCCAGCATTCTTACAGGGCCTGTGTTTGTCACAACAGCTGGGTATAAGTTGTAATCATGTATCATGTGATTGCTGTTTCAGGGTGTGAAGATCTACTCGGTACAGGCTTTTGACCATAGCAAGTCAACTCCATTCTATGCCGAGATGGCGAACGTCACAGGCGGGTATCACCTACTCCTGAAAAAATTCGACGACATCTTTGACTTCATTATGGCGATCAGCTACAGGGAGTATGGACAAGACTTCCTGGAGGTAGCTACCTTTTTTCATTTTAGGATTAGTGATGACATACGCACAGAATATGGGCATTGTATGTTTGTTAGCTAAAAGCGTAGGTACAATCATGCCTACACATACATTACAATCATATTCTATATAAACGAGAAACATAGGATAAACAACACATATATAAGCTGTTATTTGCATTTGACATAAAGGAGCATTCGATACTTCATCCTAAATACAGCCTAACAGATCAAAACACTAAACAGATGTATAATTGCGCCTCTTTTTGTTCGTGATCTCTCAAATTTATCAAATGGCTGCCTTTAAATTGAGCACATTAACGTATGTCAATAGAAATTATCGTATATAGGTGGTAGAATATTACAGGTAGATGCCAAGGAAGATATTCTTGCAATGCACCTTACCATTTTCCCAGGCATACGCAGAGGAGGTGCGGAGCAGGCTCGGGGGAATGAGCCCCGCACTGGAGCAGCTCTTCACTGAACTGAGGAGCCTCCCTCCTGGCACAAAGCGGGGGCCGGACGGGAGGGGGCCCGGCGCTACCCTGCCCCCTATCCCACCTACCCCACCTCCAACAGAACCACCCCTGGACCCTGTAAGTATTACCAACGTCATGAGAGTTGCTTTGGACCTTGTTAGTAAGTATTAATGGCTCAGAGTTGCTTTAGACCCTCTTAGTAATTATTAAGGGATTGAGAGTTGCTTTAAACTCTGTAAGTTATTATTAAGGACCTGAGAGTTGGTTGCTTTAAACTCTGTAAGTAATTATTTAGGGGCCTGTGAGTTTCCTTGGAACCTGTAAGTTATTATTAAGGGCCTTTGAGTGTCCTTGGAACCTGTAAGTTATTATTAAGGGCCTCTGAGTTTTCCTTGGAACCTGTAAGTTATTATTAAGGGCCTCTGAGTTTCCTTGGAACCTGTAAGTTATTATTAAGGGCCTCTAAGTTTCCTTGGAACCTGTAAGTTATTATTAAGGGCCTCTGAGTTTCCTTGGAACCTGTAAGTTATTATTAAGGGCCTCTGAGTTTCCTTGGAACCTGTAAGTTATTATTAAGGGCCTCTAAGTTTCCTTGGAACCTGTAAGTTATTATTAAGGGCCTGAGAGTTTCCTTGGAACCTGTAAGTTATTATTAAGGGCCTGAGAGTTTCCTAGGAACCTGACCTGTAAGTAATTATCAAGGGATTGAGAGTTGCTTTAAACTCTGTAAGTAATTATTAAGGGATTGAGAGTTTCCTTGGAACCTGTAAGTTATTATTAAGGGCCTGTGAGTTTCTTTGGAACCTGTAAGTTAGTATTAAGGGCCTGAGAGTTTCCTTGGAACCTGACCTGTAAGTAACTATCAAGGGATTGAGAGTTGCTTTAAACTCTGTAAGTAATTATTAAGGGATTGAGAGTTTCCTTGGAACCTGTAAGTTATTATAAAGGGCCTGTGAGTTTCTTTGGAACCTGTAAGGTACTATTAAGGGCCTGAGAGTTTCCTTGGAACCTGACCTGTAAGTAATTATCAAGGGATTGAGAGTTGCTTTAAACTCTGTAAGTAATTATTAAGGGATTGAGAGTTTCCTTGGAACCTGTAAGTTATTATTAAGGGCCTGTGAGTTTCTATGGACACCGTTAGTATTAGTGTCATAGCAGATGGATTTCTTGGACAATGTCAACAAAGGAAATAAATAAAGCTCACAGGGCGCCACCTATGTGATATTTGAAGTTAAATGGTAGTTAGGCATATTTACATTTACATTAATTCCGTACAGTGGTGATGATACCATGCTCCATTCATTCTAGAATCATCCAAATATTTCCTCTCTGCATATCCGGTCAGACATCGCCTATCGCTATGCCAAGACAGTGGTCAAGAGTATGCTGGTCAACTCTCATAATGTCTCACGTGAAGCAAGGTTCAAGGTCAAGTTACCCAAAAGTGCATTTATTTCCAATTTTTCTGTGTGAGTAGGTTTCTATTCTGGGGTAATAACGCTTACTTTAAGAGGCTTAGATTGAAAAAAACGTTTGAACTTCTCATAGTATTTTAGTTTCTGTAATTAATGTGTAAATTCATAAGAATATTTGTGATCCAAATGCATTCGTTGAAGTTCTATTGACGTTATAACGAATTCATAACAAGGATAAACCTAGCAAAGCTCAAATGAATTACCATTGATGAGGATGCCACCTGCTTAGAGTATTAAACATCTCCTCTAAATCAACCTGTGACTTCTGAGGTACCTCCATAGTCGAGTGCTGTAATGCACTTCACGTCTTCTGTGTCTCAGGACACCATACACAGTGCTGTAAGGGTTTTGTATCCCAGTCAAAAAAAATCATAATGTTTGACAATTGACAGTGAGTGGGTGTTAGTTAGGATGCTTCCTTAACGAACCCAAATTACCCAACTCTGCCTTTTAACTAAAAGCCATTACGCACTTACTACGGAATGGCTTTAAACAAACCTTCAGCACATTCTTTGGCCCATATTCGCTGGGTTATCACCTGTTTCAGTTACGCCATTATCCCTTCTTTACCTTCAGTACTGTGGCTGGGAAGGAGTATGTGGCGGATGTCCAGGAAAAGCAGGCCGCAAGACGGGTTTATGAAAAAGCCAAAAGTGAGGGCAAAACAGCAGGCCACGTGGTTGCCAAGTAAGCATATCTTAACATTGAAATATCTTTAATATCTCATTTTAGTCTCATCTCAATCTTTTTCTCCATTTTAACAACTGTTTCAAGCGACGTAAACCCCACTCCTTCCTTCCTTTCATTTTAACAACACCGTCATAAGTTCGACTCAAGGCTTGTATTGAGGGACCTGCAATGGAGACTGAGCCGAGACAACTTGCTTGATAAAACAAGATTACTTTGTAATTGCTGTTTGAACAGATATGATAGTAGTCTCCCATGTTCATTTTCTTTTTTCTTGAAACTGATATCATATTGCTATACATATTTTTATATTTCTGTCAGAGGATTTCAATGAAATGGTTTATGTAAGCATTTGTTCAATTTTCCCAGGCGTACAAACGCTTTTCAGATCGAGGTTAATGTTGCGGCCAATAGCAGCATGCTGTTCACCCTGACGTACGAGGAGCTTCTGCAGCGCCGCCTGGGTGCCTACGAGCACACTATCCACATAGAGCCCAGACAGCTGGTGCCAGATCTCATGGTTGATGTCCATATATGGGAGTCTCGCGAGATTACGATGTTAAGGGTCCCGCCCCTCAGGAATGACCTGATGAGCTTCCATACAGTCACGAGTGGTAAATTTCACTTTTCTCTCAACATGATTCAACACCACTTAACAAATACATATAGAGAGAAGAATATTTTTCAATGATAACAACAGATATAGAAGTGACGCAAAATGCCACTGCTTGGCTATTACTGTAAATGAGAGTGTTGGCTCTCATATTCGGAGAGGAGGGGATGACATTGGCGAGCACTGGAGTGTAGGGCTTCCAAATGGAACCATTTAATACTGAACAGATGTGTATATTCAGTTGGAAAGTTCATATATGCTTGTAATATTCCGAAAGTAGCCAAATAAAAAGTTACAACAAGAAACAAAGAACAATATTAGCATTTTTATTTCATGAAATGAAGATAAAATCTACACACCTACTGACTTGTAATAAGTAGATGTAATCCTCTCATAGTCTCATTGCCATACTTACAATTGATTTAATTATATATTGATTTAGACAATCCCCTGGCGGTGATTGATAGAACCTCGCCTAGTTCTGCTCACATCAGCTACTACCCGTCAGTTGTGGAGCAGCGCAGGGACTCGGAGCAGGGTGTGTCAGGGCAGTTTGTGGTCCAGTATGACGTGGACAGAGACCCGGGGGCAGGAGACGTACAGGTGAGTAAACACTGGGTGTTTAATGGGGGCGCAGGGACTCGGAGCAGGACGTGTCAGGGCAGTTTGTGGTCCAGTATGACGTGGACAGAGACCCGGGGGCAGGAGACGTACCAGTGAGTAAACACTAGATGTTTAATGGGAGCGCAGGGATTCGGAGCAGGGCGTGTCAGGGCAGTTTGTGGTCCAGTATGATGTGGACAGAGACCCGGGGGCAGGAGACGTGCAGGTGAGTAAACACTGGGTGTTTAATGGGGGCGCAGGGACTCGCAGCAGGGCGTGTCAGGGCAGTTTGTGGTCCAGTATGATGTGGACAGAGACCCGGGGGCAGGAGACGTACCGGTGAGTAAACACTGGGTGTTAAATGGAGGCGCAGGGACTCGGAGCAGGGCGTGTCAGGGCAGTTTGTGGTCCAGTATGATGTGGACAGAGACCCGGGGGCAGGAGACGTACCAGTGAGTAAACACTAGGTGTTTAATGGGAGCGCAGGGACTCGGAGCAGGGCGTGTCAGGGCAGTTTGTGGTCCAGTATGATGTGGACAGAGACCCGGGGGCAGGAGACGTGCAGGTAGGGAAATACCATGTGTTGAATGGGAGCAGATCCCTGCAATGAAGAATTTAAAATGATGATAGAACTTTGGAAAGATGACGCTATGGTTAGACTTGTAAGCCAATTCGCGGCACATCTATTAGATATATAACAAAGTACTTTGTAGGCCTATTCTCTTTCCGATGCCTTGTGTAAAGTTTAGTGGCATGTTACATAGTAGGAGACCACTCTTTTTCATACGTTTTTCCCCACTTAACACCGTCGTCTAACACACATGAGAGCCTAGTGGTTAATCACACTCTGCACGCATCGGTCAACAGAAACACGATTTTAGCTTCTAACAGTAGTGGTAGACTGAATGGATGGGCCGGAGATTGCCTTAACCAGGTTAACGATTGCGCCATCTATGATGAGAAGTACTGAGACAAAATTCACAGATGTTACAGATGGCGATTGGCCCCATGTTTGTAATTGACAAAGTAACATTTGTTGACAAGTTACTTTTGTCGACAAAAGTAAAGTTTGTTGACAAAAGCAACTTCTGTTTTGCCTTTGTCAACAAAAGTTAATTTTTTTGAACAAAAGTAACTTCCGTTAGAGAGAAGTAGATGTTTCAACAAAAGTGACTTCTGTCTCAACAAAATTGCTTTTGTCAACAAACGTGTGGATGTTACAAACGGCACCCGATATACCACTGTATTGTATTGTATTGTATTGTATGTGTATTGACTGTAACTGCAGTTACAAAAGCATAAACACTCTATACAAAGAAACAAAACTTGTTATATAATCAAGATACCCAGGAAATATCATATTCATTTTGTGAAAGCTTTTTTATCAAGTATACTAATATACATATTACAATTATTCCATGCTTTCACTTCAGATGAGTTGATGTTCATTTATGATTATGTCGTTTGTAGATTAGCTGTCCTGAACCTTTACATATAATAAATGCTGACACCAGTCACTGCCAAGAATGGTTAGCATATGGCCTACACCGCACAGCACCCCCTAGCTGGTTGTGACAAGCCATGCTACCTGTACAATGGTTAATGTCCGGTCTCACCGTGCCGCCATATGCTTGTATTTCTAACAGGTGGTTGATGGCTACTTTGTGCATTTCTTTGCTCCACAAGGACTTCCCCCTATCAACAAGAGAGTTGTGTTTGTTCTCGATGTCAGCGGTTCAATGATGGGGACAAAACTGTTGCAGTTAAAGGTGAGCCACAGGTCAAAGTACTTGGACAACTACTGTAACGCTAAAATATTGTAATCATCTGATTGCACTCAGTAGGAGCAGTCATATGAATACCAACATTGCAGGGTTATGATACTCACACACATACACACACAATTATATATATATATATATATATATATATATATATATATATACATATATATATATATATATATATATATATATATATATATATATATATATATATATATATATTTATATATATATATTTATATATATAT
>OZ012689.1:48476507-48509007 GCA_963942565.1 Maea johnstoni | reverse complement strand
TATTGAATACATCATGAAAGCGAACAATCAGTAGTTCACTACACTCTGGCTTTACTCCATTACTTTATTAACTTATTTATCTCCAGAACAATGGTTTTGCCCGTAGGATTTATGAAGATTCCAGCGCCTCCCTGCAGCTCCAAGGCTTCTACAATGAAGTAGGTACACCTCTTCTCTCGGGCGTCAGCGTGCAGTATCTGGACGGCACCAGCAACACCACTTCCCTAACAACTACAGATTTCAAAAACTTCTTCCAAGGAACAGAAATCGTTGTTGCTGGTCAAATTCTTAACAACACTGTTACAAGATTTGTTTCCAACATAACTGGTCAGAATGCAAATGGTTTCATCAATTATGATCTGGACTTTAACATGATTGAGATGGGCTCGTCCACTCCAGAGACAGCAGGGTTAAGGCACTTCACTGAGAGGCTCTGGGCGTATCTGACCATCAGTGACCTGCTGAAGAAATCCAGCGCTTCAATCAACAAGACTGAGACTAATCTGATGAAAAGACGCGCATTGCAACTCTCACTCAAGGTATGAAATCAATTGCTAATGTGCAATAATGTATTAATCACTGTTGCAAACTGCAACAATGAATTAATCGGATTGTTGAAAACCGCAACATTGAATTAATCAGATTATTGGGACAGGTGGTGGAATCTAGCGTCCTACACATTACTCCATCCTTTTAATGGCCACAACAGTTTGCACATCTTCAATCACGAAAAAACGAAAAATCGTATATTACATAAAAGTATATTATATTTATTGGGTGAGGAGGTTTTGCAGTGCCATCCATTGACACAAACAGTAAACAAGAAATGTAAAGATTCGACGGCCATCTTACGGCCCTAACTTGACAGGAGTTTCCCCAAAGTTGGACAGGAATATTGGCGAATTATAATATGATACCTTGGTAACCTATTCATAAGTTATCGATGTATCATATTATAATGATATTGTGAAGTTATTCCATGCATTTTTCTTCGATTCAGCCTCCAACTAGAGATGAAATTCAGGCTATGTTGCTGTATAGACTCGCCAACTGCAAATTGAATTCTAGCAATGAAATGGCAAAACTTCAATTTGCAGCACGAACAATTTCATTATAAATTATATATATACATTATTCTGATAATTTTCAACATACACATATATGTATGTTGATAATGGATCAATTATTGCCATTGCAACAGCTATCTCCCTCTCCCCGTGGGGATAGCGTAACTATGCACCCTAAAGATCGCATGTGAAAAGTTCATGAGGGCGATACAAGTTCATGTATCCGTAAAATAATCACTCTCGCAAACTTTTCCCATTCTACAGTATTGAGTACTGTATGTTGGACATATTAATATTGAACTTTCAACGTTAGTACTAAGTCAGACAATTAGTGCTGAGGCCTATGTTTGTTTCAGCTATTTTGTTATTTACTTGTGCCATCTATGTCGTTATTTCAGTACCACTTTGTGACACCTCTGACGTCATTGGTTGTTGTGCTCCCAGATAATCCAGTTGATAACTCTACAGATATCGAGCGAGGCGACAAAAGAGCAGCAAGTAGTAAGTGTTCGCATCTCCCAAATAGCACATATACTCACATATCTAAAAAAATGTTCTTCTGTAAAGAAACGTACAGAGCACAATATTTTCATTCAAACATATTCATGTATGTATGGAAACAAGACTCGGCAAATATATAGTACCAATATATGTACCATTTAGCTATTGAATACTAGATGTGTCAAAAATGTATTCCACACTGTATCCTCACTGGCACATCACTAAGATATCGAATTTGCAATTATTTGAATAAATCACGTTTAAGTGAAATAAGGATATTTCGAATTGCCATATTTTGCAATACACCCCAAAAACGTGCATTTCTAGCTGAATGTTTTGACGAATAGGGATTCACTGCTTGCTTCTTCTAACCTGCACATATATAAAACCTTATCCTGCTTATCACAACAATTGTTGTGATGTGCATCAGTGTGGGAGTATGTGCTCATAGGTTTCAAAGCAGGATAAGGGTAAATACTCTTTTGGGAGAGTTGCCAGTGACTTGGAGTAAGCTTGGTGTCTTCCTTGAGTACTCCAGCTTACCTCCGGCCAGAGACAACTGCGGGTTATTTAGGAGTAGTGGGAAACAGCAAACAGTTGGTGCGCAGTGCCTTAGACCACTCTGCTAAAGAGGCAGCACATTGTCATTGGACAATATTCTTGCCTGTCTACGGAGAGGGAGAGAGAGCGAGAGAGAGAGAGTGCTGATATCACATGTTTTGTAGCACCTGCGCCTCCGGCACCCATGCCTCGCCCCACAGAATACGGCCTCGATGATTACAAGATTGAGATTCTTGAAAGATACAAAGCTAGTTGCCGGCGGGGTGGCGGCTGGCGCGGAGGAGATGGTGGACGTGAGTTCATTTTTTTCTAACATCTTACATCTATTAAAAATCGTGCCTGTCTAAGGAGCGAGAGCGAGAGAGAGAGTGCTGATATCATTTGTTTTGCAGCACCTGGGCCTCCCGTACCCGTGCCTCGCCCAACTGAATACGAGGCTGATGATGACGGGATTGAGATGGATGGTATACCTAGCCACCCTGGACCAGGTAGTCACCCTGAACGCTCTAGCGACCGGCGGGGTGGCGGCTGGCGTGGGCGTGGAGGAGGGGGTGGAGGTGAGTTCATTTTAGTTCTTACATCTTACATCTATTAAATTCCTTTTCATCATTTCTGTAGACAGCTCTGAATTCGAACATTCGTGCACGATTATTTTCGAAGATGTTGGTGCAGCTACAGTACAAGCACTTGATTCTTGCAACAGTCAACTGGGTGTCTGCCAGTGCCTGGTTGTACAAACACCCATGGAGAACATGTAAAGAAATAAGCCAAGCACATCAATGACCCACGTAGCTTGTGAATCAAAGCAACGTTCAGTTGCAAGGTCATCCATGCATCCATGCCCAGAAAAATGAGTGGCTATCAGGCGTGCAGTTGTGTATTATGCAGGGGCTGCCAACGCATTTAGTGCAGAAATTAAATGTCGGTACTGTAATTATTCAAAAGCCATTCGAGAAGGGAAATTGCAACCAAAATGGTTGGCCAGTCTTTGTGAATTTTTCTCCCAAGGGGTTGCTTCGAAATCAAAATATTTTGATTTTAAAAAGATATTTAAACCCCTTCTAAATGGTAGTTTATTTAGTCAAATCCGGTGTAAATGAGTTATCCATAAGGCTTTAATTATACATATGAAGTATGACCACTGGCAAAGAGACAGCATTATGACAACAATCGTGTACTATGAATTATAGGTGACGGAGATCCCCATTTCATCATGAAACTGAAAGGAAGTGACGTATCAGTTTGCTTCGACGTCATGGGAAAACCCGGAGATATCTACCAACTTCTTAATGATAAACAGGCAGGTAAGAAACTATAACTTTTACTGCAAACAACATACATGGGAGATTTGGAAGATGAGCCCAATATTCACAAACCCCATACATTCATTTTCAGATACGCAATGTTTTTTTATTATTTTAAAAAACGTAAAGGATAAAGATTAGAGAATGTTCTTTAGTATTTTATCATTCAGGTGAATTGAATATCTTTGTATCACACACACGCACACACACACACATATATAAATATATATATATATATATATATATATATATATATATATATATATATATATATATATATATATATATATATATATATATATATATAAATATATATATATATATATATTTATATATATATATATATATATATATATATATATATATATATATATATATATATATATATTCACAAACACCATACATTCATTTTCAGATACGCAATGTTTTTTATTTTGTCAAAAACGTAAAGGATAAAGAATAGAGAGTGTTCTTTAGTATTTTATCATTCAGGTAAATTGAATATAGATAGAAAGATAGATAGATAGATAGATAGATAGATATATTAGATAGATACATTGTGTATACATGTGTTATTGTGAAAAAGAAAAACTGGCATGCACAACTCTGTTCTAATTTTTCAGGCATCGCAGTGAACGGTTTGATTGTTCGAACAAAGCGTCCAAAAGCCACAACAGGAAATTTTCAGACGTACTTTGGCCAGATGGGAGTTAAAGCAAAGAACGTGACAATTCTGATAAGCCCTTCAAGAATAAAAATCAACAAGGATATACTTGATTGGAAACTCAACAAAACCCTTCATGTAGATGGCGTCAAGATAACAATTTCACGTAAAAAGAACGTCACAATATCTCTGGGACATGGACTGAAATTTGCATTCATCAGACACAGAATTGCACCAACACACAGAACCATGGTTTCCTACCTGGGATTTTATGTTCTCGATGGCAGAATGCTTTCCTGGAACACGCATGGTCTAATGGGTAAGAACTCATCAAATAAGATAAATTTGGAATTTCGATCTTGGCACTTTTTGGCATATTACGACTGTATCGTGACAAGCCAGTTGAAACTGGTGGAGGAAACTAGAGTAACCTACAAAAAACACCCCCCTTGCTACAAGTCACTGGCAATTTTGTTGCAAGCCCAAGCCAAGGTTCGTACCCAGGCAGTGATGAGAGACAGCTAACAGTCAGTGGCAAGGCCGTAGACCGCACTGCCATGAGGGCTAGCCCCGCAAAACAAGATAAAGAGTGCCCATATTCCTATTCTTATATATCATAGTCAGTAGTGTCCTATAAATGCCAAACCTCAGCAGAGTGGGCATTTCCCCAAGTTGCACAGTATATGTATATGTATATATATATATATATATATATATATATATATATATATATATATATATATATATATATATATATATATATATATATATATATATATATATGTATATATATATATATATATATATATATATATATATATATATATATATATATTTATGTATATATATACATGTATACATATATAAATATATATATATATATATATATATATATATATATATATATATATATATATATATATATATATATATATATATATATATATATATGTTTATACATATATATATATATATATACATATATATATATATATATATATATATATATATATATATATATATATATATATATATATATATATATATATATATATATATATATATATATATATATATGTATCCATCAATCTATCTATCTATTCGCTCACCTTGTTTATATCATCCAATTCTTTAGGTCAGTTCCAGAAGACAGCAGTTTCCGTAGATCGAGACTTTATTGAGGCAGTTACGAATGAAGAAGCTGCGTCATTAGAGTTCAGGTCTCCCCTGGTGAAGAAGCCATCGCCTGTGGAAGTATATCCGGGAAAGCGCTTACATATGTTGCAGAAGAAGCTGGTACCCTGCTGGCACGTTCGTAACTCTGGCGAGGGTATTCTCATTGGTACCCCTGCTGACTACCTGGTGCCTAAACTCGCCTATGCTAGACTGCCAGACGGGATTCTCGCCAGCCACAGCTCGCTCAAATCTCGTACACGGTTCATGCTTAAGACGCATGCGCAGTTGAAGTCTCGCGCCAAAGTGTCTGTTATGAAATTAAGACGTGAGAACTTGGCTATGAGAGGACAATTTGACTTTTAATTGCCAATGTGTATATATTGCTTATTGTATATAAAAGTATGTTTATATGTACTCATGTTGCATTGTAATATCTGAAACATTGACAGATCAACATACTTTCAAACTGTTTCATCGAATTAGTGAATGAGAAGAGAAGGTTATTCCTTTTTTCAGTATTTTCAAATATCGATACACCACATATACAGTGAACACTTGCAGAATCACAAATACAGTATTACTGATGACCTCGGTACACATTATTCAGACAGGATTCATACTATCGTAACAAATCTTAGGCTTCCCTCTCCATTTTCAATTAGTCAGACATAGAAACAATTTCAGAACATTTCATGATAGTGAGGTTTGAATTAGAAAGCCATTGAAAGTATTCTGCAAAACCCTATAGCTGGAAGTGTATTTTAGATATGTTGCTATAAAATGGTTTGAAAAGTACTTTATTGTTCTCAATACAGGGATTACAATGCGGATAAAACACAATAAAACCATGTATGGAATATCAATGCTTTTGTGTTGTGTCAAGAATTATTTGCTTTGTTTCTTAATAATCAAGTAATGGATAGTTTATTTGGACATTATAACACAGCCAGCTGCCTTTGACCAATCACAGGCCTCGAAGAGTGTCAGATATGTGACACAGCTTTTAGCTAGTGTTCATTGGGCTGACGACACCACATAAGTGTTAACTTAGAATATTGTGCGATAGAGCTCAGTCCAACATCTGATCCTGTGATTGGTGGAAGGCAGTCAACAGTGATAAGAGTTACATAGAGGCGGTTACATATGTGTCATTCCTTGGGGTCTATCGGCTTTCGTAGCAACACCTTAGGTATATA
The DNA here is from genome assembly GCA_963942565.1 of Maea johnstoni. Classification (NCBI taxonomy): domain Eukaryota; kingdom Metazoa; phylum Annelida; class Polychaeta; order Spionida; family Magelonidae; genus Maea; species Maea johnstoni. Next base: position 48,502,538 of record OZ012689.1, on the reverse strand, counting down.
ATATACACAGCCTTTTCCTTTGGTTCTATCTATCACTTGCCCATTTATCAGAGTGGTAAAAGATTATCAATCAAATAACATCCAGAGTAGAAACTAGACATACATTTTTCTTGTAGAGTCTTAACAAGGCAATATTATTACTGTAATACACATGTATTCCTAACAAAATAACACTTACACGACTACGGTAACAAAGTAACAAATACGAAACTCCACTTGAATCGTAACAAAATAACACTAAATGACTATGGTGATGCCACAACGAAGTAACAATTACGTGGCTACGATGGCAAAGTAACAAGCAAAAGCTCGAGTAGAGGGATAACAGAGTAATAGTCACACGATAACAGCAGAGTCATAACGAAGTAAATAATACGCGACTACGGTAACAAACTCCAACAGAGTCGTAACAAACTTAAGGCCGGATCACACAGAGCTAGGACGGTGTCAGGACACTGCCAGGAGGTGCCACGACATGGAATTTCGTTCAAACATTTCGTTCAATTCCACATCGTGGCAGTGTCCTAGCAGTGTCCTGACAACATCCTATCAACATCGGGCTTGTCCTAGCTGCATCGGCGCCGGAGCCGACGTCGTGGCAAAATCATTTACATGTCGAAGATTTTGCCACGATGTCGGCTCCGACACAGGACAAAATTTAAATCGGCGACATGTCGCCGACGTGTCCTAGCAGAGACTGGAATGTCCTGGCTGTGTCTGGAGGTTTTCGCCGACCCCGACGCGCCAGGATTTACTCAGGACAGACACAGGACGCTGCTAGGACACGCTTTTTGCCGTGGCCTGATCACGTGACAGGGGGATTCCCCCAACCAAAGCGAGGCCACTTCCATCATGGCGCGCACGAAGACCAGCAAGCGGAAGACTCCAGCGACTTCTAAAATCTCCACACCAGCACAAAAGAAGCAGATACCATCGAACTTGAGCCGTCCAATGGCATCTGGAAGTGATGTCGAAGATGGAGAATCGGTTGAAGCGGTATCTCACAACCTATCCACCCCGACAGTGAGTCTGGAAGACATTTCGATGCCGAAAACTAGACCCAAGCCCACAGCCACTTCTACACCAACAAGCAGCCACATGGGCGGTCATGAGTTGTCAGACGATTCGCAGATCATGGAGACACCGAAAAGTACGCGGAAATCTACTGATGGGACCCCCGCATCACAAGAAACCTCTATCAACAAGCGTCGGAGACGGTGCGAGCCCTACACCTTTACAGATGACCAAGAGTCTGAGCTGTCTGAGTGGTATCAGATGCATCCACTCTTCTATGACAAGTGTGAAAAGCACTACAAAAACAGTGCTAAGAAGAATGGCCTGCTGGAGGATAGGGGGATGGAGATGGATCCTACATGCAGCTGTAAGTATAGTTATGTTTAGCAAACCTTTTTAATTTGTCACATGTGTATAAAACAATGAATGTATGTATTAACTTATAACCCCTACATGCCCTACCAATTCCTGTATATTTACATTGCCTAGACATTTTATTGAATGATCATGTATGGGTACTTGCTTTATGTGTTGTTTGTTTATTTACAATGAACCCTAATAAACCCTTTTCCCACTTAATTTGTGTACATCTTTCACTGCGAGTGACGTGCCTATTTCTTTCAATTTCAGTAACTCAACTTAAAACCTTCTTTGAGACGATGAGGACAAGGTTTGGAAAGATATCGTCAAAGAAATCAGGGCAGGGAGCGAGGCAGTTGTCCCACAGAGAGAACTTCATTTATAACAACTTCCGCTTCCTGAAGACCCACATCAAAAGGACAAGGAGCAGGCAGTCGGACACTGTGAGTATTTATAATATTATTGAATATAAGAGACAATAAGCCTTTTTAACCACTAGCTTTAGCATCACTGCAAATATAACTAATAATACATATTAAACTCCTCTCCCTTTGCAGTGTATATAAAGCATATTTCATTTATTTTATTTATATACCTATATAGTTCATATGTCTTGGCATTGTTCAATATGTACATCAATTCTTTGAAACTGATTGTGGATGTATTATGAGTATATTGGGTAGGCAGGAAATATGTCGTTCACTATCATGTTCAACTCTGTATGTAGTGATCATGTAATTAATAATGTTGTAATGTCCGTTACATATCATTATGTAATAATGAGTACTTGGTTGTAAATGTTAATTTCATTGAACCTTGTATGCTTTCATCACTGATACTCAATTTCATGTTATCATTTATTTGCGATCACTTTAGGAGTATTCCTCCATCTGCTGAGATGTAACAAGTCAATGCAAAAAAAATTATATCACTCCATATCATTTTTATTTCCAGTTCTCCTCTAAGAAGGCTATGTCATCTGATTCAGAGAGTGATGTGGAAGATGATGGCCGCAACATTTCGGATGGGTCTAGCCAGCAGGAGGATGAAGAGCCAACCATAACTTCGCGCAAGAACCTATTCAAGGGAAAGGGCAAAGGGGAAGGGAAGTCGTCGCAGAAATGTTCGGCCAAAGGGAAGGGACATTTAAGTATTGCACAGAAGGTAAGAAATTTATGTGTTATATACATACATAAATACACAACTCAACTTGATTTGGATGAAATATCAGGTGCCATGAATTCATTTATTGCAAATGTACAAAGTTCTATATAGGTCAATGAAATTATAGAGATATATTTATATATATATATATCAACATGAAAAACAATGATTAGTTTATATGATATTTCCTTTCACTTTAACAGTTTACATATTTAAACAGGTATAGAATTATAATTGGAATGGTGTTGTGTTGTACATAAAAATATGTGAAACATCTAAGTGTTACCTTCAACTGTGAATGTATTACATGTTTATAAAGTTGATTAGCTGACTACATTATAGTACTAGTTGCTTATAACATTTGCGTAATATAAATACACTCCATAATTACTTCCATATTGCTACTTAGATTTTGAAGAACTATATTGATAAAATTTGAGGTTATTGTTTTTATGTTAAATGTAGCTATCTTATATAAAACAGTTAAAATAGTAAAAGATGCATATACCAAAGTAGCCTATATATATATTTTTTCCCTCCTTATAATTGTGATAACAACTTCATTTTCCAGTTACTGGATAGAGTCGACAAATCCGCCGAAGATAGGGCGGTTGCGGCCAATGTGACAGTTTCGGACCATGATGTGGAGATTGAACACTATTCCAACTATCTGAAAGCCCAGATGAAGAAGATAGATTCGAGCAAGTGGATGGATTTCACTATGGACACCATGGGACTTGTCAGGCGGTATGTGTGTGGCGACAAACAAGCAAGCCCACCACCACCCTCCCCCCCATCACCACCCATTAATGTGGTTGATGATAAGCAGGAGATCATCCATCCCACACCTATCAACACTCTGACAAGCCTCAACGTGGTCCAGCCAACCAGCACCCAGCATCTCTCCAGCTATCTGGCTTCCATTGCCACACCATCTCTCAGTCAGCCCATGTACAGCGACTTCCTCTCTCCCAGGATGGCTCTCATGGGATCACCATCCCTTCCGGCACATCTGATGAGGCCCGATATGGCACTACCTCCTGCAGAACACAAGTAAATGAGGTTCAGTTTGGATTATACGCACATGTCGGAGATGTTGGCATTTACAAATATGTCATATAGAGCTTAATAGTTGATGATTGATATGTTGAACTTTGCTAATTCCCTTTCAGGAATAATTATGGAACATATGTAGCTATATGTGACTAGTCATAATTGATATAGATCTGTTCTATTATTTGATACTTCATATTTTATTTCCATATTGTTATTACAATAATTAATGTCATTGGTTGGGTTACAACATTTCATTCCTGGTATGTTTGTAGTTTTAATTATGATGTTATTCTAAATGATAACTTTATAATTTATGTATAGTTCATAGTGGGCCCTCACAAGTTTGTGGTAGATGTAATTAATGGTCACTTTATACTCATCGTGTGTACAGATGTACACTAGTAACTATGTATCCATGAGTGGGGAGATAGCTATGCTATCACAACATGTGTCCCATGAGATATCATTTAAGAAAGATTATTTTTGAGAAATTTATGAAGGTTGCCATGTGCTCAAACATCATAATATGTAACATTAATATATAGATCTTGTTGTTGAACCCTATATTTTATACAAACAATGTCTATGCAAATTGTTATGTGATTATTAATTTCCAATATCTTAATACTTGGAGACATTTCAGTTAAAAAGTTACATATATATTTGTACTATTCCATGTATATTCATGAGGTGCACTCATGAATAAGTATTATTTGTCATCATTGTTATATTACAAAACAGTTAATTAATACATACTTATGTATTACACAATTACAGTAGGTAATTTTAATTAATGACTGAAAATATGTGTTGTTGCGGATTATGCTGTGCAACAAATGATGTTATTTGACATTTGGAAGTTATGTTGGTTTGGGATATTTATTTGAATAAAAAATGTTACTGTTGAAATGTTCATCTGTATTTGTTATTGATTGACATAAAACTTACTAAACACACCTATACCATTCCATCTTGCCATGGCACTGATCCTGCCTCTGAGTTGTAATAGCTAGTCAGGTAGTCCCTCATCTTCTTCCCATCCCTATGCGTGTTATTTCCTGGTCTCACATTGAAGTCAAGCATACCCATATCTTGCCTCCATGCTCCCGGTCTAACATCATGAGTGTTTGGATCTTCCACATCTAGTAAAGCTTGAACTCCCCTTGGATCGATGTCTATGAGCAGATTGTGGAGTACGCAACATGCTGTTGCTATAGTTTGGACTGTCTCATGCTTCTGAAGCATAGGTGATATGAGGCAACGGAATCTGTAAATGAAAAGGAAGAATTGGTATAATATATAAATTTTTTCTTTTTGTCATTAGTTTTAACATATAAACATTAAAGGACATTTGAGTAGGTGTTAAATAGTTGAATTTAAATTAAATATATAATATGTTACCTTTGAGCCAAAATGCCAAAAGCATTTTCCACCACTCTCCTTGCTCGAGACAATCTGTAGTTGAAGATTCTCTTTTCTTTGGTTAAACCCCTACTAGGGTGTGGTTTCATCAGCCATGTTCGTAATCCAAATGCATCATCACCGATGAATGAGTATGGAACATCGATATCGTCATTGGGTAATTGATCAGCTTCAGGTAATCCCGCCACTCCATCAATGATGGCTTTGTATATGTTAGTTAATTTAAATATCCCTGAATCAGCGCACGAGCCATTGGCACCAATATCCACAAACAGGAATCTGTAATCTCCTCCTGCGACAGCCATCAGAACAATAGAGCAAAAGCCCTTGTAGTTGTAGAACTGTGTGCCAGATTGCTTGGGTTTTCTAATGGCAATATGCTTGCCATCTATGGCGCCTAGGCAGTTATGGAAGTTCCATACAGTGGAGAATTTCTGTGCCACTTCTTTCCATTCCTCAGGGCTTTTGGGACATTTCATATGTTCCGCTGAGTATTCTTGGATGATGGCCTCACATGTATCTGGTATGAACAGTGAGATTGTGTTGGCTGCCACTCGAAAACCATATTGTAATGATCTGTAGGTGTTACCTGTAGCTAAATAGCGTAAAGTTATGGCTATTTTCAGGCCTGGATCTAAAGGTGGCCGCCAATTGGTGTATTGTTTCTCAATGCGAGGTCCGACACGATGTACAATTTCCATGAATAGTTCCGGTGATATGCGCATGAACTGTTTGTATCCCCTGAGGTCCTCGCGATTTAATTCTTGTATCAAATTCTCATAATGTCCAAATATTGGGCGTCTCAAAAGCCATGGTCTCACCCAAACTGTCCTTGGGGCCCTCCTCCTCCTTCTTGCTCTTCTCCGAACCCTTTGCTGACGCCCCTCATAATCGTCCAGAACCAACAGTGCCGCAACAAGTAGCATGTCCTCTTCATCCATAATTTGACCAACATCTTGATTTTGCATGAATGCCGCCATCATTTATGTATGGCGAAATTCACCTCAACATAGTAATGACACTGAAAACTACTAAAAAATTTCATCTACCTTTATTTTTTGTCGGCGACCTATGCAAGACGTCCTAGATATGTCGGTTATGCGTCCCATACCCATCGCCGACATACCTAGGAAGTCCTAGCTACGTCTGGATACAAATTTAAGTTTTATTTTAACGTCGGCAAGGCGTCCTCAATGTCCTAACACCGTCGCCGACCCGTCGCCGACACAGCCGAGACAGTCTTGAGTATCATTCTCACTTTGTCAAGATGTCCTAACACTGACTCAACAAAGACTTGATGAAGCAAAATTAGGTCGGCGACGTATCGGCGATGTGTCGCCGACATGTCGCCGACACTACTAATTTGCATATTTGTCGTGACTAAACACCTAGGACTTTTGTCGGCACTGGCGTCGGCCATGTCCTAGCTACGTCTTGGCAAAAAGACCTAGCTTGTCAGGTGTGTGTGATCCGGGCTTAATACTTAAGCCACTTTATTATACCTCACTTCAAGATTCTTAATTCTGCTTGGTCAAGGGCCATGGATTAATCGTCATGTTTTCCTCACCCCTTAGTGACAGGCTGTTGTCCTTAACAGCTTTTGAAATAATTGAATAGTTCATAGCAACAGCTATGAAGTAGTTGAATAGTTACCACTGGCTCGAAGAATACCCACGAACACCTACGAAGTTTGCCGAGTGACCTACCAGTGAAACTAGTTCAACAAGGCAGATGACGAGTATTTATCCAAAATCTCTGGTGTTTTTTTTTTTGTGTTTTGTATTTTTTTCGGTATAATAAAACAGATATGACACCCCTGTGGGGTTTCCACCAGGAATAACTTCCCCTCAAGAGGATTGTTGCCCTCAGGCTATGCCCTCGAGCGACAATCCTCTCTCGGGGAAGTTATTCCTGGTGGAAACCCCACAAGGATGCCATATTTGTATTATGGTAAAGTCATACTACGTGTATGTATAAACATACTTTTTGTCTCAACTCCGCAAAATGTTGATTTTGCTCAAGCCCCATTGTAAAATGTGCTAATTGCCAACAATAAAAATCTCGCGTGTTTGTATTGTTGGCAATTGTTGGCAATGGGCAAATTTTCTAAAGGGACCTAATGAGCAAAATCAACATTTTGCGTAGTCGAGACAAACACCATGTTTATACATACACGTAGCAGTGCTCCTAAGATGTTTGCCAGATTTTGATGAGAAACTCGAACGTTTTGTCAAAAAAAGTGGACAAAGCGGTTGCCGAACTCGAGTCAGATAGATTATAACAATAAAATAACTATAATCAAGTTGTAACACAATGACTCCTGATTAGAGACTTAACAAAGTAAATGTAATATGACAGCAATATAATCGTTACAAATACAATAACAATACACGTTTAGTAGTAAGAGGTTATCACTGACATAACTCTCTACCTATGTTGTAACAAAGTAACATTATATCACACCTTGGCGTATATAAAATGGTCACCTGACCGGACGGAAAGGAACATTATAGATGTTCCAACCAAACAGACAAAGTTACCAAGCGATGGGAAACTTATGAAGGTCCAGACCACCATGCAGAACAATCATACAAAGAATCTATGCCAATAAGATCAGATAAATGGAGATTATAAGACGTTTTGTGACTGAGGTGGTAGCCATGGGAAGGCGTGGTATAATTTAGCTCCTTAACCTCCTCCCTCAACAATGGTTGCGTCACACATGCACATGCTTCCAACAATAGTAAATCATATTGTGCTAGGACGTTCTGATTGTTGCATCATTCAGAATGTTGCGACAATCTAAATTAACAATAGATTGACAATATACAGACCTTGTTCAAGTGTATGGATTGCGACAAAGTAACAAAAAATTACATTATTAGTTTGCACTGATAACATAGCTGAGAGAATTTCAAGAAACTTAAAACAGAATTCAATTCAAAAGATCCTAACGACCATTCAATAACTAAAGCCATGCAAAACACTGTGTGTTTGAGACAGATGCAGTTCAGATATAAGCAAACCAAGTTAGGGCCGTTCCATTTAAAAGTGTGGTGGGGGAGGAACGGAAGATAATTAAGAAATCGACACCCCCCTCCCTCTCCAGCCAGAAATCAAATACACTCTAATGGTATAAACTAATTTAGAATTCGGCCCCTCCCCCCCTTCAAAAAACCTTCTGTTCCTCCTCCCCGCCCCCCACACTTTTAAATGGAACAGCCCTTAATCAAAACATGTTAATGCCAATTTAAATGGCAACTCTTGTTTCCACTGCAAAGGGATTTCAACTTCAGCGTTATAGTGTAATTCTACCTTCAAAACTAAAAAGAGACGTGTTAGAGCTCAATTTCATTTTTCTGACGACACCTTGGTTACAATTGTACTCCACAGATTGAAGGGGGCCAGAAGAACGCCAGAAAGAGGCTGTGATGTCATGTATTTACAACTGCATGCAGGCTGAAGGTCATTCAGAACTAAGCACACTAATACATGCTCTCAAAAGTAAATGGCTTGCAAAGAGGAACGTGGTGCATCAGACTCAACTAACAAAGGCACCGTGTCTCAGTGTATACCTAATTACAGCAAGTTATATTTTCTATAGGTGTACCAGGTTCTGTGTGGCAAAAGCAAAAGCGGGTTGGGTCAAGCTGCTGGTGCTGGTGAGGCAGAAGCCCTATCATTAGCATTACACAGCAGCAGAAAGCAATCTAATTTCTGTAGGCATATATCTCACAATAAAAAATGAACATATTGAGGAAATGATATGCTACATTTACATTATATAGAGTAGAACATTCGCCCAGATTATTTTCTAGTATCTTTCTTGCATTCAAAAGCTTGACAATTAACGCTATCCCCATGTCTGTGCTCAAATCTTCAGCTGTTTACTCAGCCCCAGCCCTACCGATCAAGTGGCTGCAATGGAAGCAGTTGAATTGGGGTGATGTCACTCGCATCTAATTAACATTACTAATTAGGCTCTCATTGTACAAACATGGCAGCCTCCATGAATTTACCTTCTCACAGTTATATCTCAGTCAATTGGTGAAGTACAATTGTAATCAAGGTGTCCTAAGAAAGGTGGCATTGAGCTCTAAAACATATTATTTTCAATTTAGAGGGAAGAGTTACACTTTAAGGTGGATACAATGTCAAGGTGGATCCATTGTCAAGGTGGTAACAATGATGTATGTCAGGGCATTGTTTGTACAGTTGTTTATTTTAGCCTAAGCAACGTAGGGTCTTGGCCCACATTCAGATACTGTCACCTGCTCTGAACAAAGAAAGGTGTCGAAAAAGACAAGATTGCACTCTAAGCTGGTGGGATAGGCGAAGAATACAGCTCATAGATGAATATCTGCATAAAGTAGAAGCAGGGCCCAGTAACAAAAGGGGAGCAGGAGAAAGGACAAGTAGTAAATAATGAGGAAAAATGAGACAAAAACTGCTTTATACGAATATACGTGCATTTATATATCATAACATCAATATAAATCATATAGGTAATTTATATTGTGAATTTTATTATTAGCAAAACCATGGGAATTTAAAGTCCAATATGAAATCATCTCAATATTCACCAAGTACGGTTCCTTATTCTGCCACCAGGTTCCAGCTAGTGTGTATCTTGCATATTGTCAAAATTGACATTTCAATTTTCTTTTCCCTCTTTCTGACCACAAAACTGATAAGATTATGGGTGTTTGGGACAGTAAGATATATACAGTTATCATCCTCAACAGTTGATATATCATTTATGGTGTTCTTGGTGGTTTCTTTGTTTGTAGTGTGCTCAAGAGGTTTGAGCTCCTTTTGGGGGGGTAGGAGGAGGTGTGTCAACTTCTACTGGTGATGAGATTGTAGAATATCGTTTTTTGGGTCGGGTGGCTGTAAAGCATTGCTCACATTCTGCAAACTGGCTTCATTTGGTCATTCATAGGCCCTCACAGCATCGCTTCGGTGGCCAGATCTTCTCATTGTGAATAGGAGTATTTCACATAAGGAAGACCCCCCACTGGGGCGGGGCAAGCAGCAGTGGCCGGTGTGTCAGAGCCCCTATCACTTGCACTACACAGCAGCATAAAGCAGCCTTATTTCCATAACCTTAGGCATATATCTAACAATAAAGATTGATAATGGAAGAAAAATCCGATGGTATATAATCTTTATCATATATACCACATTATTGTTCAATAAAAATTATATTTACTCATGGTCAGTAGGAATTTTTGCCTATATCAAGTGTTCAACTTGGATAACTCAGGTGGTTCCCAATGCTCCCTCTTCCCACTGTTTCCTATGTCTGAACTTGGAGACTTCTCGGGATCATCCTGCCATGCTTTAAGACAAACCCACCTGAAGTATTTTGCTAGTTCCTGCTTACTTTTATCCATGAAATTAAAACAGATGTTGGTCCTTTTCCCCCTCCTGTTCTTTTCAACTGGAGTGATGAAACACTTCGAAGTTCAAATAGTACCTCTACCACATTTCTAAGATTTTGTGGATTGATGTCACTGGGTTAAAAAAGCCAACTTTGATATAGCACTGTGTCAGACTGCTCTTTCAAATGATAAAGAAACAGAGTTGGACTTCTTGAGGATTATTGGGAAATCATGTCTGAAAAACTGATCAGATGATGGAGAATCTCTTCCCAATCCCAACATCCTACGTAAGCTAACCCCAATATATTCCCACTTGCAAAAGCATTGGATATATATCTATCTACCCATACATATACAGTCAAACCTCTATTAAGCGACCGCACAATTAGGGAAATGTCAAAAGTGGTCTTTTAAAGAGGTGGTCTCTTATGAAGGGGTTGAGGGTCTGAGCGAGGTTATGAAAAAACAAAGAATTTCCAACAATGACCAGCTATTATTGAGGTTGGTATGTTTAGCTGCGTTTGTTGAAATTTCATCAATAATATCTTAAGAATAAACAATTCAGAAAATTAAAAGCTGAACTATATCATTAATTAAGGACCCTCAGAAATGATATACTTTCAATTTTACCAATTATTTCATTATTTTATTGTGCCCGTTCCTGAAATGAAGCTCTATAGTTGTAGCTTCTGGGGTAGTTGAGAACCAATAACTGGAAGTCTTGATAGATAAGTGATTTTTAAATACTTTTATTAATATAACGTTTACAGAGCTGTGTGGTGCCTATATTGCTCTCCTGACTGCCTGGTCACTTCTCGTCTCTCGTCTCCGTCCAAGTTCTCCGTCTCCTCGAATCACGCTTCCTTTTAGGCACCACCACAGACAACATCTTGTCTACAATCAATATATGATAACTAGGCATGCACGATAATTGAATTCTAACTTCTACCTAATCTAACTCTTGGTCAGCCTTGTTCGGCCATATATGCTAATTCGGCCCTATATGCTAATCTGGTATCTTATTATCATCTTGTCAGCTATTTCCTAATCATGGAAATGACCTCAGCTAGTCCGGGACCTACTTAATTGCTTTATGACTACTTGCCCTGCAGCCGGAGGCGTTCACTGACAAGTTACCTAATACTAGCACAGCATCAATAATTCTCAGACAATATCTTGTCCCATGCAATAACCCTTTGTACCTCTAACCCTATTCTAGTAACATAACCTTGTTACATTCGTCCCTACCTTGTAAAAGAAAACCTTTCACACAAAGGTTTTCTGAATTCTAAACAAATCCTCAACTAACTTTATAAGAGGCTAAACAACAAACAATGGCTCCCTCATACCTTTACATGGGTAAAACTTATTTAGGAAAATTTTGTTCCTGTACTTGTCGCTAATTCTGATCAAACACAGGGTTACCAAAACACTCTAATATGATGGTGTTTATGGTTTTCTTTATTATTGTTAATGTTGATTCAAAAGGTTGGTCAACTAGTTCCATTAACCTATGCCTTGCCTCAGCACTTAAATGGGTCGAGTGCACCTTAAAATAATTTTGCCTTAATTGTTCAACACATTCCTTGAACAAGGGTGAATGAAGTGAGTCGTTAAACTTCCACTCATGTCTTGCGGTTTGTGTGTGTTTTCCTAACATGCTATGCGAAATAAATCCTACATTACGGTGCACACATAAACACGGCTGAAAAAAACATGGAAGGTGTTTCAATTCATGCCGGAGTTGCTTTGATGGCGTTTGAGGCATTATTTGACTACAAATTGCTTATAGGCACCTCAACAGACAACATCTTGTCCACAATCAATATATGATAACTAGGCATGCACGATAATTGAATTCTAACTTCTACCTTATCTAACTCTTGGTCAGCCTTGTTCGGCCATATATGCTAATTCGGCCCTATATGCTAATCTGGTATCTTATTATCATCTTGTCAGCTATTTCTAATCATGGAAATGACCTCAGCTAGTCCGGGACCTACTTAATTGCTTTATGACTACTTGCCCTGCAGCCGGAGGCGTTCAGTGACAAGTTACCTAATACTAGCACAGCATCAATAATTCTCAGACAATATCTTATCCCATGCATTAAAGTGTAACTCCACCTTCAAAATTAAAAATAATATGTTTTAGAGCTAAGTGCCACCTTTCTCAGGACACCTTGATTACAATTATACTCCGCAAATTGACTGAGATATTTAAGTTTGTATCCTGCAAAATGCAGCAAATCCACTGCCTCAGCATGTTTATGGTGGCACCATCTTGGAGCTTATCAGAAACAGGAAGTGAGGTCATACTGCTACATCCATGCTGAGGGCCATCCAGGCTGAGGGCCATTCAGAACTGAACACACCAACACATTCTCTCATTAGTAAATGACTTGCAAAGAGGATAGTGGTGTATCAGACTCAACAAACAGAAGCACTGCCTCTCAGTGTATACCTATATAGTGAAAGCTATATTTGCTAGAGGTATACCAGGTTACATGTGGCAAAAGCAATGAGGGAAAAGATACCTGTAGCAAAGGGGTTATAGATGAGCTTTAGGGTTCAAGAAATTCTATCAGTTTACAAGATAGCCTAACATTTAGTATTCAGTTCTTACAATGTCCTGACACTGTTTTCTTGCTATGGAAGGAAGTTTACAATTAGTTAGCCGTGTGTGTATTGTCAGTGTGTCAGCTGCTCAGGAATTGACTGCAATACACATTAATCTCAAAGGAATTGCATCCACTCTAGTCCCATGCTTTAACCAGGAGGTTAACTGCAATAAACATCCTCTGGGCACAGTTATTTCAAATTGCAGTCAGACTAGTTACTGTTAGGAAAACACAAGTATATAAAGTACAATTATGAAACCAGATAGCCAAGAAACCATCTTCCAATTACATTGTGACAATGTTTTCGTTCTTATTCATAATAGCTACATGTATTAAATTGATTACTCATTTGCCACAAGTAAAGGATTTTATTCATTTAATCAGAGACAAGCGTGGGAGACAACATCCATATGTGTGCCTCATTCTTAGTGGATTTATAGGCAGTTATGGAAAACCTTCTTGGTATTCAACCATACACATTCGGACCAGTATATTCTGTAAATGAAGGTGTGTCAGACTGAGGAGATTTTACAACGGTAATGCTAATCTTCTTCTTAACTAATGCCTACAATTTACAGAGAAATACAGCAAATACAACACCTTTTGAATTTTGTTATTGTATGACAGAAAACTATTATTATTGGCGGGGCCATCAGGCCGCGCCTACCTGGGAAGCTGTTATACGATGTTCATGGGTAGACTGGTGCCAGTCCTATGAGCCGCTTTACGCCAACAGTAGACGTGATTGTGAGACTGGCGCTAGTCTAGTTCATGGGCAGACGTCACGTGCTCTAAATCCTGAGGCCGGACTGAATATAATTCTCTATTCTGATTGGTTATAATATAAATGTTGCCTTTGCCGTGGAAAATCGTGCCTTCCTTATTTTAATTTAGCATGAAGTTTTCAAATATATAAAATATTTTAAGCGGACATAAAGTATATTTTTCAGTATAGGAAGGAAAATTACTAAGAAAAAAAGTACTGTGTGTATAGACTAGCGCCAGTTTCACAATCACGTCTACAAAAATGATACAAATCTAGTCATTATAAATTATTTTCCTCTATAATGTTAATGTTCTTTATACATCCGGTTCCCTCACAAGTTCATAAATAACTTGGCTCCGCCTTTTGACTATTGATGCTTTGCATCTACAACCGTACTTGTTATTAGTGTATTCTTCCGATTACGCATACGCCCACTTTTTTGAAAATTATTAGAGGGGGGAAGTCAGTGTGCATCATTTTCTGGCATTCAGAACTTCCCCCCCCCCCCCCCCCCCCCCAGTTAATCTAAATGTTCCTTACCTTTAAATGTGGGGCTGTCACAGACCATATATTGATCATATCTTTGCCGGTTCAGACCGTATATTGATCATGTTTTCACCGGTATATGCGCTTATTTTATGAATCATTGTTGCATCCAAAAGATTGACAATTCACCATATTTGCACTCAAGTTTTGAGCTGTCCACAGTCTCAGGGTCCGACTTTCCAAGGGGCTTATGCCCCTAGATTTTGCTATTAGCTTCTAGATTTTTCAAACTAGGTGCCCAAAATAGTATGTATAGTTAACAGGAATCCTATTATTGGCCAATCATTTTTTGTCAAAAGACCTTTTCGGGCCCCTAGCCTGAAATCTAAGTGTCAGGCCCTGGCCACTAGAGCTAGCCCCTTAGTCCAATGAATTAGCCTCCTTGCTGGCTGTTTTTATTGCTGTTGGTCATATCTCCAGCTTCGGAGTCTAATGAAGTTAACACGATTTTAGTTGAGCAGCATTCCGACCTGTTTCTTAGGCGGAACGAAAACGGCCGCACAAAGTACTTTTTGGTTTCAGTTCTTAATACGTACCTGCGGCTCCAATATCATTGATATGTATTTAAACAATGCGTGTGCTTCCTTGTCAATGTTGTCCCTTATTAAGGCGTTTTGAGGCCTAAAACGCGAAGACTTCTAGAAACGAAGTCGAAGGGAAGCCATGTTTATTTTCTGAAAGACTCGCACGTGAGCAGTTGCATGTAAGTCCCAGAATTATATAGAAATATGGAATCAAAATGAAAGGAATATATATTACAACGTACCAAAATAAAGAGCCACAACAATACAAAATGATATCATTTAAAGGAAAAATCATGTAAGAATTATATTTCAGGTGTTTTTTTACTCACTACACTGTTTTATTTCTTTAAAACTTTCCGTTTTTAACGAATTCCGACATTTACAATCAGACGTTGTACCCATAATCTCGCGAGAGACTATGTGACGTCATTGATTCAAAATGGTTGACACAACACAGTCTTGCAGTCTGGACTGAGGTAACCGAAAGTTAAAACGAATTTTAACACTTAAACGAATAAATCAGACGTGTTTTGTGCGGCGGACATTATCTATTTAAATGCTGCTAAGTAATACTTGGCAGAGGACGTCGGGAAAAACAAATCAGTTGGACAAATCAACATAAGCGTCCTCATCATAAAACACCCTATCTGCAATAAACGTTAAGGGGTGAAAAATCAAATCTGGACAGAAACGTCGAACCCCAAAAAACGTTTATTTTAAATGAACTACTAGCCCCTAAGCTCCCTCACAGGATGTCATAGCATTACATCACACGCATCTAATTAGCATCACTAATTAGGTTCCCTCTGAGCAAACATGGCAGCCCCCATTAAGTTACCTTTAAATGGTATTATCTCAGTTAATCTGCAGAGTACAATTGTAATCAAGGTGTCCTATGGAAGGTGAGATTGAGCTCTACAACATATCTTTTTGAATGTTGAAGGTGGAGTTACACTTTAACCCTTTCTACCTCTAACCCTATTCTAGTAACATAACCTTGTTACATTCCAATATACAAGGCGTCTAGACATTTAAGTGGCCGTTGAATGAAGGACCATTTACTCCTCGGGATAAGATTTCATGGTCGTTGGTCGCGTCAAGCAAGTAATCGTTTAATGAAGGTAAAATATACAGGGAATAGCCTTGGGGGGATTTGAAACTGTCGTTCAAGGCAAGTGGTCGTTTAAGAGAAGTGGTCGTTGAGGCAAGTTTGACTATATATATATATATATATATATATATATATATATATATATATATATATACTGTAGAACACGAAATTCACGCATGTCCCAAGTATAGCGAATTTGGGAGTTTTGCGTCATAGCGTATCTTTATATTAGCGTCTCTTTACCGTAGCCGCAGCCGCTGATAGCGCCATCTGTCGCAAAAAAGACGAACTAATTGAGCAGAGAATGCTTCCAGTTTGTTTGAGCATTCTCTCAAAAGGTGGCGCCCGTATTTATAAACAGAGGGTTAAACAAAGGAAATGGGGCTATGAACCCTATCCATGGTGGCACAACAAATGCTTCATGTTTGTACTAGTGGCGCCATCTAGCGGTCACCACGAAAACAAAAATGGCGTCTCCTGAATGTTCGTCAAATGCCTGTGCTAAAGGCATGCTAAAGGTGCCATTTGTTGTTGTTTTTTTGTTTTTAGATGGAATGTTTATTAATTCAATGGAATCATGAGCTAGTCCACAAGCCCAGAAACCGATTTTGAAAAAGGGTTTCAGCAGGGCTACGTATCTTCTATAAGATTTACTAGTGGCGCTATCTAGCGGCCACCACTAAAACGAAAATAACGACTGCACAAGAAACCTCCAATTCTTGCTTCAAAGGGGACCGTCTCATTCACGTCAGCGCCACCAGTGGCTAATAAGAAAGACAAAAGTACAGCGTTTTTATATATAGCGAAGCGGCACCAGACGCTATATATAAACACACGCGGAAATTTCGTGTTCTACAGTATATATATATATATATATATATATATATATATATATATATATATATATATATATATATATATATATAAATATATATATATATATATATATATATATATATATATATATATATATATATATATATATATATATATATATATATATATATATGTCGTGTACCAGAAGTCGATCCGTACCAATCGACGATTGGTACAGCTATGCTGTACCAGAAGTCGATCGACTTCTGGTACAGCTATTACCTGTACCAAAAGTCGATCGACTTCTGGTACAGCTATTACCTGTACCAAAAGTCGATCGACTTCTGGTACAGCATTAAACTGTACCAAAAGTCGATCGACTTCTGGTAAAGCATAGCTGTACCAATCGTCGATTGGGACACCCATTCATTTATGAGGGTCATGTACCAAAACTCGATCTGTACCAAAACTCGATTGTGAAAGTGGCTGTCAATTCAGTGGACTGTATTAACCATGGATGTTTCACTAACTGATGTTTTATAATGAACCCATTACTTAACAATGTTTTATTTTTGTCTATTAAATAGAATTTAGTTCAAAGAATTTAAGGCCACCAATTCCCCTTTTTTACTCAAATTCATTTTCTCCTTTTTTCAATTTTTTTCCTTTTTGGAGGGGGAAGTTTGACATACTTTTTTGTGATAAACTTAAGTCCTATTTTCTATGTCTTTGATTAAAGAAAAAATGAAAGGGATGAGATAGCATCCCTTATGAAATAATGATGACCATTTTCCTGTGCTAATGATCGGAGTAATTCAGGCGTTCACCTATACATTTTTGTTTTAAACCTTTAAGGCAATATGTCCAATAGCCCAGGTTAACTCTTTGACTTTGATTTAATTGCTTTCATTGATAGTGGAGTAAATATGTTTTTAATTTAAACCTCTAGTATGCGTTATATGTCACCTCATGATTATTTGCACAATGTTCATCTTAATACAATACACTGAATATATTTTTTAGAAACTGGTGAAAATGTGTATTGAATAGTTGAAGAGAGGTATTATGACTTAAAATATTTTGCTTCTATTATTAAAACATCAGCCCCTCCCTATCTATCTGTATTGAATATAGGGAAGTCAATACAGTTATGCACTGAAAATAAGTCTGAATATAATCATTTTGATGAAATTAAAGACAAAGTGATGTTAAAAAACAATAGACTTATTATCAAAACCGAGGATTCAGATCTGAAAATAAGCCTGTACCAATCGTCGATTGGTACAGGCTTAAAGCCTGTCCCAAAAGTCGATCGAGCTTTGGTACAATTAATGCTGTCCCAAAAGTCGATCGACTTCTAGTACAGTTAGTGCTGTACCAGAAGTCGATCGACTTTTGGTACAAGTAATAGCTGTACCAGAAGTCGATTGATTTCTGGTACAGCATTGCTGTACCAATCGTCGATTGGTACGGATCGACTTCTGGTACACGACATATATATATATATATATACATGTATATGTATATATATATATATACATATATATATATATATATATATATATATATACATATATATATATATATATATATATATACATATATATATATATATATATATACATATATATATATATATATATACATACATATATATATATATATATATATATATATATATATATATATATATATATATATATATATATATATATATATATATATATATATATATATATATATATATATATATATATATATATATGGGTAGATAGATAGATATCCAATGCTTTTGCAAGTGGGAAGATACCGAGGTTAGCTTAGGTAGGATGTTTTATATATATATATATATATATATATATATATATATATATATATATATATATATATATATATATATATATATATATATATATATATATATATATATATATATGTATATATATATATATATATATATATATATATATATATATATATATATATATATATATATATATATATATATATATATATATATATATACATATATGATCATTTCATGACATTCGATACATATCACCATGCTAGACAAGATGATGTTTAGAAGTCTCCAAGGGGAAACAGTGGGAAGACGATACAAGGGGAACCATCTGAGTAATAGCCGATGAACACTACAAATAAACATGAAAATACCGCAGACCACAAGTTTAATCCTTTCATTGAACAACACTGTGGTATGTTATGTAGAGATTATGTAGCATATGATTTATTTTGTATTAAAGCATAACAGGATGATCTTTAGAAGTATCTAAGGCCAGATAGGGAAACAGTGTGAACCATCTGTGTTATCCAAGTTGAACACATTAAACAGACAAAATATCCTACAGATGTGTTTTAATAATTTTCATTCTATGTGAATGTGGTATATAATGTAAGGAACACGTAGCATACAATTTTCTTTCTATTATCAAATATTATTGTTAGATATATGCATTAGATTACAGAAATATGGCTGCTTTCTGCTGCTGTGTAATGCTAGTGATAGGGTCACTGACACACTAGCCACGGCTGCTTGCCCCACCCCAGTAGGGGGTCTTCCTTATGTGAAGTATTCCTATTGTCAAAGCCAAGTCGTTCGCTCTCCTAGTGCACTCAGTTTGCCTTCTCCACCAGCCAAAAGGTTTTGTTCTGTATATGAAAATGTGAATCTCCCTTTTCTTACTTTTCTATGAATGATGAAGTGACTTTCCTGACTTAGATATTCAGTCATCTTATAGCAAACCTGAATGAAAAGCCCCCTTTGGACTTACTTATGTGTACTTCAAACTTAAATAGTTAGGGAAATGATCATTTTATATGTAGATAATACCTTAGTAATAGTCAGTATGTGTTCTTCACGGTTAGTTAGGAAATGATTAAAGGTTATACAGATACAAGGGTTCTTCAAACTTTAGTAGTTAGAAAAATCATCAATACATATGCAGATACTACTTAGATAATCATCGTAATGAGTTCTTCAAACTCTGCAGCCTGTATGTTTGGTACATGGCCTTCTCTTTCAAATACTCACTGTTCAGAAATTCAGTGTTCACGTTTTGTTCCAATCCGGTTAAACATTCAATAGGCGATGATCTTGCCAAAATTGTTTCCTTATAACTAATTTATTATAACCTATATTTTAAACAATACCCATGAGTTCTTTGTAGAAAAGCTGCAAATGCACTCAACACTAGGAATTACGTTCATATTTTCAAGAACTTTCGTTTTTTGGACTTTACTATAGCAGGGCCACATCGAAAATCCACGCCTGTATTTGACTGTGTTACCCTCTTATATAGATAATCCTAGATTATTATATTAAATATTATTCGAATAATGATTAGTTGTAGTAGTAGTAGTAGTAGTAGTAGTAGTAGTAGTAGTAGTAGTAGTAGTAGTAGTAGTAGTAGTAGTAGTAGTAGTTGCAGTAGTAGTAGTAGTAGTAGTAGTAGTAGTAGTAGTAGTAGTAGTAGTAGTAGTAGTTGAAGTAGTAGTAGTAGTAGTAGTAGTAGTAGTAGTAGTAGTAGTAGTAGTTGCAGTAGTAGTAGTAGTAGTAGTAGTAGTAGTAGTAGTAGTAGTAGTAGTTGCAGTAGTAGTAGTAGTAGTAGTAGTAGTAGTAGTTGAAGTAGTAGTAGTAGTAGTAGTAGTAGTAGTAGTAGTAGTAGTAGTAGTAGTAGCAGCAGTAGTAGTAGTAGTAGTAGTAGTAGTAGTAGTCGTAGTAGTAGTAGTAGTAGTAGTAGTAGCATTAGTAGTAGTAGTAGTAGTAGTAGTAGTAGTAGTAGTAGTAGTAGTAGTAGTAGTAGTTTGTAGTAGTAGTAGTAGTAGTAGTAGTAGTAGTAGTAGTAGTAGTAGTAGTAGTAGCAGTAGTAGTAGTAGTAGTAGTAGTAGTAGTAGTAGTAGTAGTTGAAGTAGTATTGTCATTATAATGTCATCATTCCAACGATGATCACATTACATCGAATATCTTCAGTGTGATGGAATTTAACGCACTGTTTATAAGTTGACAAATTATTGTTAAGAAATCTATGATGTTTATGTTTGTGTCTATGCTCAATCTTTTATTTGAAATACGATTGCATGCGTAATTTCGAGTATTAAGGGATTCCACGTAACAGGGTGGCAAAAGGCACAATGCTAGATCGCATATATCATCGTCATATCTACAAAGCCGATATTAAGCAAAACTGGAATTTGTAAAATCTTAATGTGAATTTTTTGTCATCCACATGCCAATATAGTCACGTGTCTACTGACCAATATCTCAACCCAGCTATGCGTCCTATCAGGATCATCATAAACAAAAAAGAACAAAAATATAGCCAACATAGATTAGAGTAAAGCAAGAAGTATTTTTTTACATAAATGATACCTATCAAAGACTTGAAGAAATTAAACAAACGTTACTTAGATCAACAAAATAAGCAGCTAAAACAACATGGAACACTTTAATATTACTTAGATGGATCTAAAACCTTTGACTAGTTAGGATAAAAATGACGATCTCAGCAGCAGAATCACCAATAAGAGAAACAACACCAATAAGTATTTCAAATATCTTTGGCAGTGACTGCTATGGCGACAAAGACCCATATATACCTTGCAATTTAAGACAAATTTCTTGTATTCCTACTATAACTCTCTTGCTGTGACCCACGGGGCTATAACTTATCAGTGCCACATGATTGGACCGTGCTGTGGCTGCTGGCGGGGAGGATATCAAAAAAGGTTTGCATGTTATATCCTGCAGTCGTGACGACACACCCCGCTCGTAACCTCCGAGAAAACAGCCGGTCATCGATGTAAACAAACAGGCCTATTTCACCTCCTTCAAACTTATCCCTAAACACTTTGCTATCACTCTGCTTTAACTCTGCTGCTTGAATGCAGGGAATGTGTACTTCTTGACCTTTTTATCAGCGGCCTCTTTCAAATGACTAGCTGACTTTTAATGGGTCATGTTTAGTGTTTACATCTATGCCTCCCGTAGTTGCTTGTGACCTATATTTGATGGACCCTGTTCCCAAGAAATCTGCCCGGCAGTTCAAGGAACCCGTGACGTCATCAGTCAGCCCAGTGTCGTATAAAAGGGTACCAGGAGCAGTGACCTCAGTATATACCCCAGCAACCCTCAGCTCGCGAGGATGGGTTCTAAAGGGGTGTGCACCCTATGGGTATCAGTCGTGGCGGTCATTATCGTCGTGTTGACATCGTCCAAATCAGCTGGTCAAGATGTAGGCGCCAATCGCCGTCTGATAAAGGTCAGTGGGTTTTGTCTATTCTAAAGAAATGGCGATTTTGAAAAGGACATTCGTATTCAAAGCATGCATTATTTGTTCACACTATACAGTACTCGTGAAAATGATTGTTTGCATTATAGTGCGATGTCACAGAACATATAAACACCTCCTATTCTCCTTCCTAATGAATTGCCATGGATACCATTAACTCCTATGCTGCTGGCGGCTTATTTGAATACTGCAAAATGAGGAAAAACGCCTGACGAATCACTGAAACCCTGGCATGTGGGTATACTCCTACGAGAGTAATCAGCGAGATCTATCCAATGAATACCAACACGACAGGGTTTAGATGGTTTTCAAAAATTGTTGTGTCCTTGTCCGTTGGACCAAAAGAACATGTAGTCTCAGCATTGGAAGTGTTGAAGGTTTTAGGTAGGTGAAAGCAGCCCACGTTATTGCAGACGTACTCTACAGATGACTTTGCTTTGCCATGCAGGACTGGTGATGGAGAACCCCCTGTGTCATTAGCGGACAGTCACCACAAGGACACAGCCCATCAATATCGAGCTTCCCTGTGGTTCGTCAATCAACGCAGGTTCCACTCACTTTTCTGGCAAACACTATGCTGTGTTTCGGTGAAAACAGTTGCTCACAAGATTAGGTCAACTCATATGCATGAAACGAAGCGAATGATTTGTGGCGACGCTTGTGCCGTGAAGTATTTTCCTATCGTACACACAAAACATCCCGAATTATATCACATTGTATGCGTTCTCCTTGCATGGTTACGTAAAGAGACCAATCTTTATACTTGACCAGTCTACACGTATCATAGGCCTCTCTCAATATTTATGCAGGTCAGAGATCAACGAGTTCAGAACGAGGATAAGTGGACACAGGCTTAGCTACTGATAGCATGTACATACTAGGTGCAGTGGGACAGTGAGGTGCAATGATACACTGTTTAACACAGAAGAGCTTGCCTAGATTGAGGAAATAGGAATCATAAGAGTTAACTTAGTAAGATTTAATAAGAAAGTTGAATAATCAATCAGGCAGTAGAAGTTTTCCATTCAATATTCTGCTTTTGACTTTTAAATGCATGGAACATCCTTCCATGCATTTAAAAGACAAAAGCACAGTCCCTCTATAATCAAGGAAACTGTTAGTCAAGCAAGCCACTACAATGTCTCTAAGATAAAAAAACAAACTAAGAACTTATTACAAATACCACACACTAGTCTGAAAAGATTTGGTGAAAGAGCCGTCTGTGCCTATGCTCCATGCATTTGGAATGAGCTCCCCGTCAACATCAAGGCTGTTGATAGTGAGCAAAACTTTAAGACTGCTGAAAACATTGCTATTTCGAAAGGAGTTTGACTATATCTTAGATAAATAAAAACATCTAAGACTATATGGACCATAACATGTCCACTGACTATTATTTATAAAGCACTTCTGAACATTGTAGGTGAAACAGGAGCTATATCAAATAGCAATTATAATTTATTATTAGTGCATGCTTATTAACAAACTATCAGGGACCTTTGATTGGTGAAGGATACCCAAGTGAAAACATGTCTATAAGCACCAGGAATGTGGATGATCCATAAATGTCACCATAAATGTCAGAATTTTCCTTATTTTGAATTGGTGTTGACCCACACCCTCCTCTATTCCGTCCTTAAATTAAACTACTGATTGTACAACTACTCTATTTTAAAATGATTTTTTGATATTTCTTTTGCAGGGCATTCATTAACTGTGATACATTTCATTACTTATTTCGAACTGATTTTATTACTTTTTCTATGAAAATCCAATATAGTTAGATATCCAATTAGAGACAGTAGGAACTATTTGTAAACCCCTCCTTATTTTCTTTGTGCAGTGTATGTACATTGGTAAATTGAACACTTTTTCATTTGCCTGTGGATTTCAAGTATACAGAGACATAAAGAGACATGGTATGATCAGGTTAAATTTCAAGTATAAAGACTCTTATGACAAAATGGCATTGTTTGCTAATGAGAAATATCCTGGGGGTAATTATCTTTGCTCATTGTAAATAGGGAAAATGATTCTTTTCCACAGCTAAATACATCAGCCCTATCAATCTGACAGCATATAACTATGAAATGGCATTTGAACAGATCTTTAAAATGTAACCAAGTTTGTTCATCTTAACTCTTAGTTAAAAAACAAACTGAGTACATGTTGAACAAATGCTAGTTGCGGACCGCACACAAGAAATATAGGATAATTAAGAAAATGAGGTCCTAAAACAGTACTAAATGATAATATGGTAGGGGTGAATGCGTTTTGTAGGGACTGTTTTGTGTAAATTTGTCAATTGATTTCACATAAATGTACAATATCAAGCAGTGAAATAGATACTATTGCATTTGAATTTGTTTATGTTATCTATATTAAGTGAATCATTGAGGTAGACCATTTGTAACAAACAAATATTCCGCCACTACTTGTTGTTCTTGCTTTTATAAAATCTCCCCTATATATTCCATTTAATATCAATGATGAAGTAGGATGTTGCATAAACCTCATTAGTGCTGTGAAGCAGGGAATTTGAAAAGGTCTATATCTGCTTAAGTATTACCTAAATAAGATAGCTTCGTTTTGGGGGAACAACATGTAGCAGTCTTAGCCAGTCTGTACATATATCCTAGAGGATAGATACCAGAACTCTATAGTTTTTCAGCAGTCTTTTACACAATCCTCATGAAGATATGTACAGCCCGCAAATATATGGACTACAAAATGACTGGGATTTATTTGTTTTCAAGTTATCTATCAAGTTATCTATTAAGGAGTGGGTAAGCAGCCCATCTGGATCAATTGACAAGTCAATGGGGCTGAACATACTATTGTACTTGTAGTTGCATGCGGCTATAAGGCACATGCTGTGTTATAATTCATGCCCGGGTAGCCTCGGTTTGGTTTTATGGCCTAGCTAATTTAGGAACGGCCTATGGGGGACGCTAGTGTTCAGCCCAAGGCAGTGTTGGGGTACCCTGCCACGATTACGAAGGGGCTCTGTCACAATAAGCTACGCTACGCAAAATAGAGGTTGTACATGCAGGTTTAACCCTTCAAATGTTGAGGTTAATTTTTTCCAAAGCACAAGGACGCACATACATTTTAAAACCATTTAAACCCAGTCATGTTTGTATTCATTAGGTAGTTCTCGTTGAGTACTCCCAGATGAGTACCGATGTGCTAGGGCTTTAATCATTTCACAGTTTTTTCGCATCGTTTTGTATTGGCCAAATTAGCCAGCAGCAGCATCGGGGTTAAGAGAAGTGGGCATGCCGGAGCATCTGTTTATCAATGCCAGTTTATAAAGATACATGTAGTTTTTACTCTCAGTGAAGTTACCAGGAATGGCACTTCAGAAATCCCAGTTTGCAACAATATAGTTTAGGTAAGTTTTATTTCAACGTGTGAACAAATGAACTTTGACTTTTCCCTGTGAATACTCAAATTTGGAATGTGTTATGAGTTCTCTCATATCCTTTGTATTTATCTGGAACTCTCTAACCTAAGAGGCGGTATTGTTTATAGTTTCTAAATAAATGACACAATGATTTATCTTGAAATGATATGAAACGTTGATAAGTTTCACATTTCTTTCTCAAGGTTGCAATATATTATATGTGGTTAATTTCTTTGACTCAGATTTTCTTCTACCATGCTTTTATTTAAAATGTCAGCATATACAAACTGCCTACTGCCTGAAAACTATTCGTCTGATACAGAATGAATTCCGCATCTTAACAGTATCCTCCTGGCAGGGTGTAAGATCTTTGGGGTGAGAAACTGAAAAAACATTGGTAGCGTTTTCAAGCCCTTATTGACATTTGGTGACCTTCAGATTCGGCGGAAAGATGACTGCGCAGGGAGAAATACTAATATTAACTCCGTTCAAATCTTTATAACCCTTGAACAAAGTCAAAATTCTAAAAACTG
>OZ012689.1:48451507-48471507 GCA_963942565.1 Maea johnstoni | reverse complement strand
TCTCCTCCTATGGGCAGCTAAAAAAGTTGTGATCTAAACATTAAGCCAGAGGGCCCTAGTGAAGATACATCGTCATGAAATGGTGAGAGCACTAGCTCATGCTTCACCCCATCGTCAGCTTAGTTAATAGGATCCCTGATAACAAATAGTGTCTACTCATATTATTCTTTAAATCTTCCTTTCTAGTTAACAGAAATGGTGACGCGTCTGCAGTCTGACATCCCAGGCATCCGTGTAGCCATCTTCTCCCATGGTGACTATGCTGAGAGTTACGTCACTAAACATGTTGATTTCACCACCGACATTAGCAGGCTGAAGGTAAGTGAAACCCATCTCATTTCAAGTAACTTACTAGAAAAGCAGTACTGTCTACTTGCTGCAGCAGAGGCTTCACAACGTACAACAGACAGCCAGTGTAAACACAGAGGCTGTGTTGGTAGACTGATGCTCAACTGAGTGTAGTCTAAGAATCAATTTCTTTTCAGAATCTGAAAGTTTAAACCTCTCTTAGCTTCATTTATCGTCTTGTATGCATTACATTTGGTACAGGTTGCATTAATGTGGACACCTCTGCAAAAAGAATAGTACACATTCTATAATGAATTATGTTTGTATGTATGTATGTATGTATGTATGTATGTATGTATGTTCGTAAATGCACGCAAGCATGCATGCATACATGTTTATATTTATGTATGTATGTATCCATGAAGTTGTTGCTCTCAATTTTTATTGAGATACATGCACACATGCATGTATATATGTACGTATGAAACTGTTCAGAAGTCATTGATGATGATATGCCCTTATCTTTCAGCACTTTATTGATACCTGTGGTGACACTGGTGGTGGTGATATGCCAGAAGCTTATGAAGTGGTGCTCCGTGAGGCTCAGCAGTTGCTGCACTGGACGCCGGGATCAACTAGGTCTCTGGTTATGATCGGAGATGCCCCGCCTCATCCGCCTACATATCGTAGGAACAAAAAGCGTATTGACTGGAGACAGGAAATCATAGGCCTGAGAGATATGGTTGGTTAACTTTCATTTGCAATGTATATCAGATGCGTAAAGCTTCATGCAGTTATCTGTACCTAGAACCTCAGTAGATCAGAAAACAAGAGTAAAGATTCCAAGACATCCCTTGTCATGTAATGATAACTCACTGGAAAAGGAATTGGTTAAAAACATAGGTTTAAACTCATTTTCAGATATTCATTTTAGTTATATACGCAATCATAAGCATTTCTTTTTCGGGGTGATTTACACCTGTCATCTAGTGCAGTAATTTACTCCAGATTAAAGGTATGTCATGCCAAACACCTTTGTGAAAACGGATGGCTTTCAGAACGAACTTCAGCATCCAACAACAATTCCATATACATGTATATAGTTCCTAAAACATGACTTCCAAGCATTCTTACAGAGCCTGTCCTTGTCACAACGACCAGGTATAAGTTGTAACCATGTATCATGTGACTGCTGTTTCAGGGTGTGAAGATCTACTCGGTACAGGCTTTTGCCCTTCGCCGTTCAACTCCATTATATGCCGAGATGGCGAACGTCACAGGCGGGTATCACCTACACCTGAAAAAATTCGACGACATCTTTGACTTCATCATGGCAATCAGCTACAGGGAATATGGACAAGACTTCCTGGAGGTAGCTACATTTTTATTTAGGATTAGTGAAGACATACGCACAGATATTGGCATTTTATCTTTGTTAGCTAAATGCGTAGGTAAAATCATGCCTAGATATATATCAAAATCATTTTCTATATATACGAGAAACATAGGAGAAACAACACAGAAATAAGCTGTTATTGGCATTTGACAGAAAGGAGCATTCGATACTTGATAAAGATCAAGTGAAAAATCAGCCTAGATATAGCCTAAAAGATCAAAACACTAAGCAGATGTATAATTGCGCCTCTTTTTGTTCGCGACCTCATAAATTTATCGAATGGCAGCCTTTAAATTGAGCACATTAATCGCGTATGTCAATAGAAATTAACGTTTATACAAGGAAGATATTCTTGAAATGCACTCTTTCACTTTGCCAGGCCTACGCAGAGGAGGTGCGGAGCAGGTCTGGGGGAATGAGCCCTGCTCTGGAGCAACTCTTCACTGAACTGAGGCACCTCCCTCCCGGCACAAAGCGGGGGCCAGACGGGAGGGGGCCCGGCGCTACCCTGCCCCCTATCCCACCTACCCCACCTCCAACAGAACCACCCCTGGACCCTGTAAGTATTACCAACCTCATGAGAGTTTCTTTGGAATTTGTAAGTAATCATTAAGGGCTCAGAGTTGCTTTAGACCCAGTAAGTAATTAAGCGATTGAGCGTTTCCTTGGAAGCTGTAAGTCATTATAAAGGGCCTGTGAGTTTCCTTGGACACTGTTAGTTTTAGCGGCATAGCAGATAGATTTCTTGGACAATGTCAACAAAGGAAATAAATGAAGCTCACATGGCGCCCGCCACCTATGTGATATTTGAAGTTAAATGGTAGTCACAGCATATTTACATTTACATGAATTCCGTACATTGGTGACGATACCATGCTCCATTCATTCTAGAATCATCCAAATATTTCCTCTCTGCACATCCTGTCAGACATCGCCTATCGCTATGCCAAGACAGTGGTCAACAGTATGCTGGTCAACTCTCATAATGTCTCGCGAGAAGCAAGGTTCAAGGTCAAGTTACCAAAAAGTGCATTTATTTCCAATTTTTCTGTGTGAGTAGGTTACTTTTCTGGGTTAATAACGTTTACTTTAAGAGGCTTAGATTGAAATATACGTTTGAACTTCTCATAGTATTTTTGTTTCTGTAATTAATGTGTAAATTCATAAGAATATCACGAATTCATAACAGTGATAAAACTACCAAAGCTCACATAAATCATCATTGAAGAGGATGCCACCTGCATAGAGTATTACACATCTCCTCTAAATCAACCTGTGACTTCTAAGGTACCTCCATAGTCGAGTGATCTAATGCACTTCACACCTTCTGTAACCTGTGTCTCAGCACACAATGGCTGACTTCAAGTATGGTGTTAACACAGATGTTAACATCGGTGTTAGTGTTACCAGGGGTGGTAACACGCTATTTGAAGTGATGGGCATATGTTAGGTGGTAACACACATCTATCCCATAATGCCCCATGATATGTGTGTTAACACAAAATGTAACAGAAAATGTTAGTGTTGATCTGTGAAAGGTGTTGAAAAGAGCATGGTCTTAACAGTAACGGCTTAGGTGTTAACACCGTTTTGACTTCAAGTCCTATGTTAGTGTTGGGTACCATCTTCGGCTACTGACGACCCATTGCACCTAGTTAAAAAGGTTGTCTGAGTATAATTAACTTCATTTCAACAATTCATTGATAATAATAATAATAATAATAGTAATGAGAATAATAATGAGAATACTAAAGATAATAATGAGAATAATTATAAGTTATAAATGATAATGATTTAAATAATAAAAATGAAATTAATGATAATTTTTATTTAAAGTTTGTATTATCCTAATAAAATATTTAATATGAATGATGTTGGGTACCATCTTCAGCTACTGACGACCCATTGCAGCTAGTTAAAGAGGTTGCCTGAGTATAATTCACTTCATTTCAACAGTTCATAGATAATAATAATAATAATAATAATAATAATATATTAAATAATATATTAAATAATAATCATAAGCTATAAATGATAATAATTCAAACTTAGATAAATAAAAACCAGACGCAGGTTTCTCTGTAATGTAAATGATACAAGAACCCTGAATGGTTGTTTTTCCTTCGTGACCTCACTCTGATGCCAGAACAGAGTCCCTTGGCATGTCCAGCCTTTCACGTATCTCATTTGGTCAAGCAGTAATAGATAAGTCCTAAATGCTTATGCACAGTTTACATATAGTAATGGGTAT
Organism: Maea johnstoni; assembly: GCA_963942565.1. Taxonomy (NCBI): domain Eukaryota; kingdom Metazoa; phylum Annelida; class Polychaeta; order Spionida; family Magelonidae; genus Maea; species Maea johnstoni. Next base: position 48,467,572 of record OZ012689.1, on the reverse strand, counting down.
CTTGTTACAAATCCATTCTTTTCTTCATCTAAGATTTAAATAATATGAATGAAACTAATGATAAATTTTATTTTATTTTTGTATTATCCTAATGAAATATTTGATATGAATGGTATGTGTCTATAAATTGAAAGAGATTATTAGTTAAGAATCACCTTCCCAGCATGTTGCTGTTCTTTACTATGACAAACATAATTTGATTGAGCAGGACACACATCTTCAAAAAATGTAACACCATTGCTAACATCTGTGTTGGCCTAGATGTTAACATCTTGCTCTGTGTTGAGGGGCTGGGGTAAACAGATCCGTTAGTGTTACCATGTGTGTTAAATGTAACACCGCACTTGAAGTCAGCCAATATATTGTGCGGTCAGGGGTTGGAATCCCAGTCAACAAATTCCATAATGTGTGACAATCGACAGTGAGTGGGTGTTAGTTAGGATGCTTTCCTAACGAACCCAAATTTCCCAACTCTGCCTATTGACTAAAAGCCATTAAGCACTAACTAAGGACTGACTTTAAACAAACCTTCAGCACATTATTTGGCCCATATTCACTGGGTTATTACCTGATGCAGTTATACCATTATCCCTTCTCTTCCTTCAGTACTGTTGCTGGGAAGGAGTATGTGGCGGATGTCCAGGAAAAGCAGGCTGCAAGACGAGTTTATGAAAAAGCCAAAAGTGAGGGCAAAACAGCAGGCCACGTGGTTGCCAAGTAAGAATACTTTTAACATTACGATATCTTTATTATCTCAATCTAGTCTCATCTCAATTTTTTTCTCCATTTTAACAACTGTTTCAAGGGACGTAAAACCCCACTACCTCCTTCTTCAATTTTAACAACCGTTCAACTCAAGGCTTGTATCGAGGGACCTGTGATGGAGACTGAGCCGAGACGGCTTGCTTGATAAAACAAAATTACTTAGTAATTGCTGTTTGAACAGATATGATAGTAGTCTCCCATGTTCATTTTCTTTTTTCTTGAAGCTGATATCATATGGCTTTACATATTTTCATATTTCTGTCAGAGGATTTCCATGAAATGGTTTATGTAAGCATTTATTTAATTTTTCTAGGCGTACAAACACTTTTCAGATAGAGGTTAATGTTGCGGCCAATAGCAGCATGCTGTTCACCCTGACCTACGAGGAGCTTCTGCAGCGCCGCCTAGGGGCCTACGAGCACACTATCCACATAGAGCCCAGACAGCTGGTGCCAGATCTCATGGTTGATGTCCATATATGGGAGTCTCGCGAGATTACGATGTTAAGGGTCCCGCCCCTCAGGAATGACCTGATGAGCTTCCATACAGTCACCAGTGGTAAATTTTGCCTTTCTTTCAACATGATTCAATACCACTTAACCAATAGGTACAGAGGGAAGAATATTCTTCAATGATAACAAAAGATATAGAAGTGATGCAAAATGCCACTGCTTGGCTATAACTGTAAATGAGAGTGTTGGCTCTCACATTCTGAGAGGAGGCAATGACATTGGTAAGCACTGGAGTGTAGGGCTTCCAAATGGAACCATTTAATACTAAACAGATGTGTATATTGAATTGAAAAGTTCATATATGCTTGAAATATTCAGAAAGTAGCCAAATAAAAAGTTACAACAATAAACAAAGAACAAAGTATTAGCATTCTTATTTCATGAAATGAAGATAAAATCTACACACCTACTGACCTGTAATAAGTAGATGTAATCCCCCTTAGAATCTTTGTCTCATAGTCTTATTGCCATACTTATAATTGATTTAATGATATAATGTTTTAGACAATCCCCTGGCGGTAATCGATAGAACCTCGCCTAGTTCTGCTCACATCAGCTACTACCCGTCAGTTGAGGAGCAGCGCAGGGACTCGGAGCAGGGTGTGTCAGGGCAGTTTGTGGTCCAGTATGACGTAGACAGAGACCCGGGGGCAGGAGACGTGCAGGTGAGTAAACACTGGGTGTTTAATGGGGGCGCAGGGACTCGCAGCAGGGCGTGTCAGGGCAGTTTGTGGTCCAGTATGACGTGGAAAGAGACCCGGGGGCAGGAGACGTACAGGTGAATAAACACTGGGTGTTTAATGGGAGCGCAGGGACTCGCAGCAGGGCGTGTCAGGGCAGTTTGTGGTCCAGTATGATGTGGACAGAGACCCGGGGGCAGGAGACGTGCAGGTGAGTAAACACTGGGTGTTTAATGGGAGCGCAGGGACTCGGAGCAGGGCGCGTCAGGGCAGTTTGTGGTCCAGTATGATGTGGACAGAGACCCGGGGGCAGGAGACGTACAGGTGAGTAAACACTAGGTGTTTAATGGGGGCGCAGGGACTCGCAGCAGGGCGTGTCAGGGCAGTTTGTGGTCCAGTATGACGTAGACAGAGACCCGGGGGCAGAAGACGTACAGGTGAGTAAACACTGGGTGTTTAATGGGAGTGCAGGGACTCGGAGCAGGGCGTGTCAGGGCAGTTTGTGGTCCAGTATGACGTAGACAGAGACCCGGGGGCAGGAGACGTACAGGTAAGTAAACACTGGGTGTTTAATGGGGGCGCAGGGACTCGGAGCAGGACGTGTCAGGGCAGTTTGTGGTCCAGTATGATGTGGACAGAGACCCGGGGGAAGGAGACGTACAGGTGAGTAAACACTGGGTGTTTAATGGGAGCGCAGGGACTCGGAGCAGGGCGTGTCAGGGCAGTTTGTGGTCCAGTATGATGTGGACAGAGACCCGGGGGAAGGAGACGTACAGGTGAGTAAACACTGGGTGTTTAATGGGAGCGCAGGGACTCGCAGCAGGGCGTGTCAGGGCAGTTTGTGGTCCAGTATGACGTAGACAGAGACCCGGGGGCAGGAGACGTACAGGTGAGTAAACACTGGGTGTTTAATGGGAGCGCAGGGACTCGGAGCAGGGCGCGTCAGGGCAGTTTGTGGTCCAGTATGATGTGGACAGAGACCCGGGGGCAGGAGACGTGCAGGTGAGTAAACACTGGGTGTTTAATGGGGGCGCAGGGACTCGCAGCAGGGTGTGTCAGGGCAGTTTGTGGTCCAGTATGACGTGGACAGAGACCTGGGGGCAGGAGACGTGCAGGTGAGTAAACACTGGGTGTTTAATGGGGGCGCAGGGACTCGCAGCAGGGTGTGTCAGGGCAGTTTGTGGTCCAGTATGACGTGGACAGAGATCCGGGGGCAGGAGACGTACAGGTGAGTAAACACTGGGTGTTTAATGGGAGCGCAGGGACTCGGAGCAGGGTGTGTCAGGGCAGTTTGTGGTCCAGTATGATGTGGACAGAGATCCGGGGGCAGGAGATGTACAGGTGAGTAAACACTGGGTGTTTAATGGGAGCGACCGGACTCGGAGCAGGGTGTGTCAGGGCAGTTTGTGGTCCAGTATGATGTGGACAGAGACCCGGGGGAAGGAGACGTACAGGTGAGTAAACACTGGGTGTTTAATGGGAGCGCAGGGACTCGCAGCAGGGCGTGTCAGGGCAGTTTGTGGTCCAGTATGACGTGGACAGAGACCCGGGGGCAGGAGACGTGCAGGTGAGTAAACACTGGGTGTTTAATGGGGGCGCAGGGACTCGGAGCAGGGCGTGTCAGGGCAGTTTGTGGTCCAGTATGACGTAGACAGAGACCCGGGGGCAGGAGACGTGCAGGTGAGTAAACACTGGGTGTTTAATGGGGGCGCAGGGACTCGCAGCAGGGCGTGTCAGGGCAGTTTGTGGTCCAGTATGACGTGGACAGAGACCCGGGGGAAGGAGACGTGCAGGTGAGTAAACACTGGGTGTTTAATGGGAGCGCAGGGACTCGGAGCAGGGCGTGTCAGGGCAGTTTGTGGTCCAGTATGATGTGGACAGAGACCCGGGGGAAGGAGACGTACAGGTGAGTAAACACTGGGTGTTTAATGGGAGCGCAGGGACTCGCAGCAGGGCGCGTCAGGGCAGTTTGTGGTCCAGTATGACGTAGACAGAGACCCGGGGGCAGGAGATGTACAGGTGAGTAAACACTAGGTGTTTAATGGGAGCGCAGGGACTCGGAGCAGGGCGCGTCAGGGCAGTTTGTGGTCCAGTATGATGTGGACAGAGACCCGGGGGCAGGAGACGTGCAGGTGAGTAAACACTGGGTGTTTAATGGGGGCGCAGGGACTCGCAGCAGGGTGTGTCAGGGCAGTTTGTGGTCCAGTATGACGTGGACAGAGACCCGGGGGCAGGAGACGTGCAGGTGAGTAAACACTGGGTGTTTAATGGGAGTGCAGGGACTCGCAGCAGGGCGTGTCAGGGCAGTTTGTGGTCCAGTATGATGTGGACAGAGACCCGGGGGAAGGAGACGTGCAGGTGAGTAAACACTGGGTGTTTAATGGGGGCGCAGGGACTCGCAGCAGGGCGTGTCAGGGCAGTTTGTGGTCCAGTATGACGTGGACAGAGACCTGGGGGCAGGAGACGTGCAGGTGAGTAAACACTGGGTGTTTAATGGGGGCGCAGGGACTCGCAGCAGGGTGTGTCAGGGCAGTTTGTGGTCCAGTATGACGTGGACAGAGATCCGGGGGCAGGAGACGTACAGGTGAGTAAACACTGGGTGTTTAATGGGAGCGCAGGGACTCGGAGCAGGGTGTGTCAGGGCAGTTTGTGGTCCAGTATGATGTGGACAGAGATCCGGGGGCAGGAGATGTACAGGTGAGTAAACACTGGGTGTTTAATGGGAGCGACCGGACTCGGAGCAGGGTGTGTCAGGGCAGTTTGTGGTCCAGTATGACGTGGACAGAGATCCGGGGGCAGGAGACGTACAGGTGAGTAAACACTGGGTGTTTAATGGGAGCGCAGGGACTCGCAGCAGGGCGTGTCAGGGCAGTTTGTGGTCCAGTATGACGTGGACAGAGACCCGGGGGCAGGAGACGTGCAGGTGAGTAAACACTGGGTGTTTAATGGGAGTGCAGGGACTCGGAGCAGGGCGTGTCAGGGCAGTTTGTGGTCCATTATGACGTGGAAAGAGACCTGGGGGAAGGAGACGTGCAGGTGAGTAAACACTGGGTGTTTAATGGGAGCGCAGGGACTCGCAGCAGGGCGTGTCAGGGCAGTTTGTGGTCCATTATGACGTGGAAAGAGACCTGGGGGAAGGAGACGTGCAGGTGAGTAAACACTGGGTGTTTAATGGGAGCGAAGGGACTCGGAGCAGGGCGTGTCAGGGCAGTTTGTGGTCCAGTATGACGTGGACAGAGACCCGGGGGCAGGAGACGTGCAGGTGAGTAAACACTGGGTGTTTAATGGGAGTGCAGGGACTCGGAGCAGGGCGTGTCAGGGCAGTTTGTGGTCCAGTATGACGTAGACAGAGACCCGGGGGAAGGAGACGTGCAGATGAGTAAACACTGGGTGTTTAATGGGAGCGCAGGGACTCGGAGCAGGGCGTGTCAGGGCAGTTTGTGGTCCAGTATGACGTAGACAGAGACCCGGGGGCAGGAGACGTGCAGGTGAGTAAACACTGGGTGTTTAATGGGGGCGCAGGGACTCGGAGCAGGACGTGTCAGGGCAGTTTGTGGTCCAGTATGACGTAGACAGAGACCCGGGGGCAGGAGACGTACAGGTGAGTAAACACTGGGTGTTTAATGGGGGCGCAGGGACTCGGAGCAGGGCGTGTCAGGGCAGTTTGTGGTCCAGTATGACGTGGACAGAGACCCGGGGGAAGGAGACGTGCAGGTGAGTAAACACTGGGTGTTTAATGGGGGCGCAGGGACTCGCAGCAGGGCGTGTCAGGGCAGTTTGTGGTCCAGTATGACGTGGACAGAGACCCGGGGGTAGGAGACGTACAGGTGAGTAAACACTGGGTGTTTAATGGGGGCGCAGGGACTCGCAGCAGGGCGTGTCAGGGCAGTTTGTGGTCCAGTATGACGTGGACAGAGACCCGGGGGAAGGAGACGTGCAGGTGAGTAAACACTGGGTGTTTAATGAGAGCGCAGGGACTCGCAGCAGGGCGTGTCAGGGCAGTTTGTGGTCCAGTATGACGTGGACAGAGACCCGGGGGTAGGAGACGTACAGGTGAGTAAACACTGGGTGTTTAATGGGGGCGCAGGGACTCGGAGCAGGGCGTGTCAGGGCAGTTTGTGGTCCAGTATGATGTGGACAGAGACCCGGGGGCAGGAGACGTGCAGGTGAGTAAACACTGGGTGTTTAATGGGAGCGAAGGGACTCGGAGCAGGGCGTGTCAGGGCAGTTTGTGGTCCAGTATGATGTGGACAGAGACCCGGGGGCAGGAGACGTGCAGGTGAGTAAACACTGGGTGTTTAATGGGAGCGCAGGGACTCGGAGCAGGGCGTGTCAGGGCAGTTTGTGGTCCAGTATGACGAGGATAGAGACCCGGGGGCAGGAGACGTGCAGGTGAGTAAACACTGGGTGTTTAATGGGGGCGCAGGGACTCGGAGCAGGGCGCGTCAGGGCAGTTTGTGGTCCAGTATGATGTGGACAGAGACCCGGGGGCAGGAGACGTACAGGTGAGTAAACACTGGGTGTTTAATGGGAGCGCAGGGACTCGGAGCAGGGCGTGTCAGGGCAGTTTGTGGTCCAGTATGATGTGGACAGAGATCCGGGGGCAGGAGACGTACAGGTGAGTAAACACTGGGTGTTTAATGGGAGCGCAGGGACTCGGAGCAGGGCGTGTCAGGGCAGTTTGTGGTCCAGTATGACGTGGACAGAGACCCGGGGGAAGGAGACGTGCAGGTGAGTAAACACTGGGTGTTTAATGGGAGTGCAGGGACTCGGAGCAGGGCGTGTCAGGGCAGTTTGTGGTCCAGTATGATGTGGACAGAGACCCGGGGGCAGGAGACGTGCAGGTGAGTAAACACTGGGTGTTTAATGGGAGTGCAGGGACTCGGAGCAGGGCGTGTCAGGGCAGTTTGTGTTCCAGTATGATGTGGACAGAGACCCGGGGGAAGGAGACGTGCAGGTGAGTAAACACTGGGTGTTTAATGGGGGCGCAGGGACTCGCAGCAGGGCGTGTCAGGGCAGTTTGTGGTCCAGTATGACGTGGACAGAGACCCGGGGGCAGGAGACGTGCAGGTGAGTAAACACTGGGTGTTTAATGGGGGCGCAGGGACTCGCAGCAGGGCGTGTCAGGGCAGTTTGTGGTCCAGTATGACGTAGACAGAGACCCGGGGGCAGGAGACGTACAGGTGAGTAAACACTGGGTGTTTAATAGGGGCGCAGGGACTCGCAGCAGGGCGTGTCAGGGCAGTTTGTGGTCCAGTATGACGTGGACAGAGACCCGGGGGAAGGAGACGTGCAGGTGAGTAAACACTGGGTGTTTAATGGGAGCGCAGGGACTCGGAGCAGGGCGCGTCAGGGCAGTTTGTGGTCCAATATGATGTGGACAGAGACCCGGGGGAAGGAGACGTGCAGGTGAGTAAACACTGGGTGTTTAATGGGGGCGCAGGGACTCGCAGCAGGGCGTGTCAGGGCAGTTTGTGGTCCAGTATGACGTGGACAGAGACCCGGGGGCAGGAGACGTGCAGGTGAGTAAACACTGGGTGTTTAATGGGGGCGCAGGGACTCGCAGCAGGGCGTGTCAGGGCAGTTTGTGGTCCAGTATGACGTAGACAGAGACCCGGGGGCAGGAGACGTACAGGTGAGTAAACACTGGGTGTTTAATGGGGGCGCAGGGACTCGCAGCAGGGCGTGTCAGGGCAGTTTGTGGTCCAGTATGACGTGGACAGAGACCCGGGGGAAGGAGACGTGCAGGTGAGTAAACACTGGGTGTTTAATGGGGGCGCAGGGACTCGCAGCAGGGCGTGTCAGGGCAGTTTGTGGTCCAGTATGACGTGGACAGAGACCCGGGGGAAGGAGACGTGCAGGTGAGTAAACACTGGGTGTTTAATGGGGGCGCAGGGACTCGCAGCAGGGCGTGTCAGGGCAGTTTGTGGTCCAGTATGACGTGGACAGAGACCCGGGGGAAGGAGACGTGCAGGTGAGTAAACACTGGGTGTTTAATGGGGGCGCAGGGACTCGCAGCAGGGCGTGTCAGGGCAGTTTGTGGTCCAGTATGACGTGGACAGAGACCCGGGGGAAGGAGACGTGCAGGTGAGTAAACACTGGGTGTTTAATGGGGGCGCAGGGACTCGCAGCAGGGCGTGTCAGGGCAGTTTGTGGTCCAGTATGACGTGGACAGAGACCCGGGGGCAGGAGACGTACAGGTGAGTAAACACTGGGTGTTTAATGGGGGCGCAGGGACTCGCAGCAGGGCGTGTCAGGGCAGTTTGTGGTCCAGTATGACGTGGACAGAGACCCGGGGGAAGGAGACGTGCAGGTGAGTAAACACTGGGTGTTTAATGGGGGCGCAGGGACTCGCAGCAGGGCGTGTCAGGGCAGTTTGTGGTCCAGTATGACGTGGACAGAGACCCGGGGGAAGGAGACGTGCAGGTGAGTAAACACTGGGTGTTTAATGGGGGCGCAGGGACTCGCAGCAGGGCGTGTCAGGGCAGTTTGTGGTCCAGTATGACGTGGACAGAGACCCGGGGGAAGGAGACGTGCAGGTGAGTAAACACTGGGTGTTTAATGGGGGCGCAGGGACTCGCAGCAGGGCGTGTCAGGGCAGTTTGTGGTCCAGTTTGACGTGGACAGAGACCCGGGGGAAGGAGACGTGCAGGTGAGTAAACACTGGGTGTTTAATGGGGGCGCAGGGACTCGGAGCAGGGTGTGTCAGGGCAGTTTGTGGTCCAGTATGACGTGGACAGAGACCCGGGGGCAGGAGACGTGCAGGTGAGTAAACACTGGGTGTTTAATGGGAGTGCAGGGACTCGCAGCAGGGCGTGTCAGGGCAGTTTGTGGTCCAGTATGACGTGGACAGAGACCCGGGGGCAGGAGACGTGCAGGTGAGTAAACACTGGGTGTTTAATGGGAGTGCAGGGACTCGGAGCAGGGCGTGTCAGGGCAGTTTGTGGTCCAGTATGACGTGGACAGAGACCCGGGGGCAGGAGACGTGCAGGTGAGTAAACACTGGGTGTTTAATGGGGGCGCAGGGACTCGCAGCAGGGCGTGTCAGGGCAGTTTGTGGTCCAGTATGATGTGGACAGAGACCCGGGGGCAGGAGACGTGCAGGTGAGTAAACACTAGGTGTTTAATGGGGGCGCAGGGACTCGGAGCAGGGTGTGTCAGGGCAGTTTGTGGTCCAGTATGATGTGGACAGAGACCTGGGGGAAGGAGACGTGCAGGTGAGTAAACACTGGGTGTTTAATGGGGGCGCAGGGACTCGGAGCAGGGCGCGTCAGGGCAGTTTGTGGTCCAGTATGATGTGGACAGAGACCCGGGGGCAGGAGACGTACAGGTGAGTAAACACTGGGTGTTTAATGGGAGCGCAGGGACTCGGAGCAGGGCGTGTCAGGGCAGTTTGTGGTCCAGTATGATGTGGAAAGAGACCCGGGGGTAGGAGACGTACAGGTGAGTAAACACTGGGTGTTTAATGGGAGCGCAGGGACTCGCAGCAGGGCGTGTCAGGGCAGTTTGTGGTCCAGTATGATGTGGACAGAGACCCGGGGGCAGGAGACGTGCAGGTGAGTAAACACTGGGTGTTTAATGGGAGCGCAGGGACTCGCAGCAGGGCGTGTCAGGGCAGTTTGTGGTCCAGTATGACGTAGACAGAGACCCGGGGGCAGGAGACGTACAGGTGAGTAAACACTGGGTGTTTAATGGGAGTGCAGGGACTCGGAGCAGGGCGTGTCAGGGCAGTTTGTGGTCCAGTATGACGTGGACAGAGATCCGGGGGCAGGAGACGTGCAGGTGAGTAAACACTGGGTGTTTAATGGGAGCGCAGGGACTCGGAGCAGGGCGTGTCAGGGCAGTTTGTGGTCCAGTATGATGTGGACAGAGATCCGGGGGCAGGAGATGTACAGGTGAGTAAACACTGGGTGTTTAATGGGAGCGCAGGGACTCGGAGCAGGGCGCGTCAGGGCAGTTTGTGGTCCAATATGATGTGGACAGAGACCCGGGGGCAGGAGACGTGCAGGTGAGTAAACACTGGGTGTTTAATGGGAGTGCAGGGACTCGGAGCAGGGCGTGTCAGGGCAGTTTGTGGTCCAGTATGACGTAGACAGAGACCCGGGGGCAGGAGACGTGCAGGTGAGTAAACACTGGGTGTTTAATGGGAGTGCAGGGACTCGGAGCAGGGCGCGTCAGGGCAGTTTGTGGTCCAGTATGATGTGGACAGAGACCCGGGGGCAGGAGATGTACAGGTGAGTAAACACTAGGTGTTTAATGGGGGCGCAGGGACTCGCAGCAGGGCGTGTCAGGGCAGTTTGTGGTCCAGTATGACGTGGACAGAGACCCGGGGGAAGGAGACGTGCAGGTGAGTAAACACTGGGTGTTTAATGGGGGCGCAGGGACTCGCAGCAGGGCGTGTCAGGGCAGTTTGTGGTCCAGTATGACGTGGACAGAGACCCGGGGGCAGGAGACGTGCAGGTGAGTAAACACTGGGTGTTTAATGGGAGTGCAGGGACTCGGAGCAGGGCGTGTCAGGGCAGTTTGTGGTCCAGTATGACGTGGACAGAGACCCGGGGGCAGGAGACGTGCAGGTGAGTAAACACTGGGTGTTTAATGGGGGCGCAGGGACTCGCAGCAGGGCGTGTCAGGGCAGTTTGTGGTCCAGTATGATGTGGACAGAGACCCGGGGGCAGGAGACGTGCAGGTGAGTAAACACTAGGTGTTTAATGGGGGCGCAGGGACTCGGAGCAGGGTGTGTCAGGGCAGTTTGTGGTCCAGTATGATGTGGACAGAGACCTGGGGGAAGGAGACGTGCAGGTGAGTAAACACTGGGTGTTTAATGGGGGCGCAGGGACTCGGAGCAGGGCGCGTCAGGGCAGTTTGTGGTCCAGTATGATGTGGACAGAGACCCGGGGGCAGGAGACGTACAGGTGAGTAAACACTGGGTGTTTAATGGGAGCGCAGGGACTCGGAGCAGGGCGTGTCAGGGCAGTTTGTGGTCCAGTATGATGTGGAAAGAGACCCGGGGGTAGGAGACGTACAGGTGAGTAAACACTGGGTGTTTAATGGGAGCGCAGGGACTCGCAGCAGGGCGTGTCAGGGCAGTTTGTGGTCCAGTATGATGTGGACAGAGACCCGGGGGCAGGAGACGTGCAGGTGAGTAAACACTGGGTGTTTAATGGGAGCGCAGGGACTCGCAGCAGGGCGTGTCAGGGCAGTTTGTGGTCCAGTATGACGTAGACAGAGACCCGGGGGCAGGAGACGTACAGGTGAGTAAACACTGGGTGTTTAATGGGAGTGCAGGGACTCGGAGCAGGGCGTGTCAGGGCAGTTTGTGGTCCAGTATGACGTGGACAGAGATCCGGGGGCAGGAGACGTGCAGGTGAGTAAACACTGGGTGTTTAATGGGAGCGCAGGGACTCGGAGCAGGGCGTGTCAGGGCAGTTTGTGGTCCAGTATGATGTGGACAGAGATCCGGGGGCAGGAGATGTACAGGTGAGTAAACACTGGGTGTTTAATGGGAGTGCAGGGACTCGCAGCAGGGCGTGTCAGGGCAGTTTGTGGTCCAGTATGATGTGGACAGAGACCCGGGGGAAGGAGACGTACAGGTGAGTAAACACTGGGTGTTTAATGGGAGCGCAGGGACTCGGAGCAGGGCGTGTCAGGGCAGTTTGTGGTCCAGTATGATGTGGACAGAGACCCGGGGGCAGGAGACGTGCAGGTGAGTAAACACTGGGTGTTTAATGGGGGCGCAGGGACTCGGAGCAGGGCGCGTCAGGGCAGTTTGTGGTCCAGTATGACGTAGACAGAGACCCGGGGGTAGGAGACGCGAAGGTAGGGAAATACCATGTATTGAATGGGAGCAAATCCTTGCAATGAAGAATTTAAAATGATTATAGATGGTGCTATAGTTAGACTGGTAAGCCAATCCCTGGCACATCTATTAGGTATATAATGAAGTCCTTTGTAGGCCTATTCTCCTTCCGATGCCTTGTGTAGGGTTTAGTGGCAATGTTACATAGCAAAAGACTGTACTCTTTTTCATACGTTTTTCCCCATTTTACGCCCTCGTCTAATACGCATGAGAGCCTAGTGGTTAATCACACTCCGCACGCATCGGGCAACAGAAATGCAATTTTAACTTGTAACAGTAGTCGTAGTTGGGCCGGAGATTGCCTTAACCAGGTTAACGATTGCGCCATATATGATCGGTGAGAAGTAATAAAACAAAATTAACAGATGTTACAGATGGCAATTGGCCACGCGTTTGTGATTGACAAAGTAACATTTGTTGACAACAGTTACTTTTGTCGACAAAAGTAACGTTTGTTGACAAAAGCAACTTTTGTCTTGCCTTTGTCAACAAAAGTTATTTTTTCGAACAAAAGTAACTTCCGTTAGACAGAAGTAGATGTTTATACCGCTGTATTTTATTGTATTGTATGTGTATTGACTGTAACTGCAGTTACAAAAGCATAAAATTGATACAAAGAAACAGAAATGTTATATAATCAAGATACCCAGGAAATATCATATTCATTTTGTGAAAGCTCCTTTTATCAAGTATAGTTATATACATATTACAATTATTCCATGCTTTCACTTCAGACTATAGCTAACATTACGGTATTGGCCCTGTAATGGGCCAATACCGGCTACGGTAACGGCCCGATACCGCATGCCAGTATCGGCCCGGTACATTTTGCTCGCGTTTTTTGTACAGGGCCGGTACAGTTTTACTGTATCGGCCCAGTACCAAAACGGTACCGGGCTGATACAGGGCCGATACAATGTTGACTGTATTGGCCCAGTACTGGCCCTGTATAGTTTATACGGTATCGGCCCGGTACCAATTCAGTATAGGGCCAATACAGGGCCGATACGAAAAAGGAAAAATCTGGAAAATACAAAAATAATTTAATTTACAACTATGAAACTTTACTTTCTAATGTAAAATTCTATGCTCTTTAATTTGATGGTCGAGTTTAAGTTCTAGGATCAGTAGTTTATAACTTATAGCTAAATAGGGCACATTCGGAAACTTGTGCTATTTTCCCTGGTCACATTATTTCATTTTCTATCATTTCTCCATCACACAATTTCCAATTAACATTATTATGAAACTTTACTATCTTATGTATTACTGGATGCTCTTGAATTTGGTGGTAAGTTTAATGCTCTTATATGAGTATTAGTGGAGTTTTTGCTAAAATGCTAGATTCCTTTTGTCATTAGTTGATCAGTTCCCATGCTCTTCTATCCTCTTACACAATTAGGCTCCATATCTCCTTAATAATTTTCATTTCTATAATCTAACCCTAACTGGGATTATAATGATAATGTTGCAAGTGATAAATGATCATTCAAACAAACTTACCACAAGGGAGTGTTGTCCAGTTGGAGAAAAGGAGAGAGAGAAATGTATTCTACTGTAAGCATGTGACAAAACATCCAATATGGCTGCCTCTGTTAATGAAGTGCATTGTGGGATTGTACGGTATACTTGTAACGGCTTCATACCGCAGAGCGGTACCGTTTTTGTATCGGCTAGTACCGGCTAATTGCCGGTACTAAACGGTATAGGACCGGTACCGGCCCGATACTGTTAAACTGTATACGGTATAAGCGGTACAAGCCGGTATAAAGCCTGTACCGGGCCAATACCGTGATGTTTGCGGGTATAGTTGATGTTCATTAATGATTATGTCGTTTGTAGATTAGCCGTCCTGAATTTTACATATAACAAATGCTGACACCAGTCACTGCCAAGAATGTTTAGCATTTGGCCTACACCGCACAGCACCCCCTAGCTGGTTGCTAGGGGGTTCCCCAAACTGGTTCCCCAAACCATGCTAACTGTACATTGATTGATGTCTGGTCTCACCATGCCGCCATATGCTTGTATCTCTAACAGGTGGTTGATGGCTACTTTGTGCATTTCTTTGCTCCACAAGGACTTCCTCCTATCAACAAGCGAGTGGTGTTTGTTCTAGATGTCAGCGGTTCTATGATGGGGACAAAGCTGTCGCAGTTAAAGGTGAGTCACAAGTCAAAGTACTTGGAAAACTACTGTAACTCTGTTAAGATACACACACACATACACACAAAATTATATATATATATATATATATATATATATATATATATATATATATATATATATATATATATATATATATATATATGTATATATATATATATATATAATATATATATATATATATATATATATATATATATATATATATGTATATATATATATATATATATATATATCCAGCATATCCAGAAAATAGGGGCATTAAGTAGAATATCCTGTTTGATGAAACTTATCTAATTATAGTATTTTACGCTTATCTATATTAAATGCAATGTTGAAAGGTGTAGACTGTACATTGTGAAACAAACTAGGACGGTACACAATCAGTAAAATATTTAACATAAAGCTTTGTACATTGTCCTTGGGCGTTCGGTATTTAGGTTGGATGTCTTATGCCAACTATGTTCAATTGTTATCTTATCTACCTTGCTAGACTCACATCATTCTTCACATACTTAGTTCCTACATTAGCATATCATACATACGTGATCTGTGTGCCTGCAGGAAGCCATGAATGTCATACTGAGCGACCTGAGGCCGGGGGACTACTTCAACATCATCGCCTTCTCCAACTTTCTGCGCCACTGGAAACCGGCTGGTCTGATCCCTGTCAACACCACCACCATCGCAGCGGCTAAAGCCTGGATCAACGGCATGTACGCTGCAGGAGGTCAGTGATCCCCATTCTATTCCAGATTTCATATGGATAGTCTTCTTTGCACTATTATTTTGGGACCACTATGGAAATAAGTTTCTAACTTTTAGTGTATATATCCTGTGTCTGGTTAGAATTCTATTGCATAGCAGTTAATGACTCTCCATCAAGTCACCGTTATATATGATTTTTTGTTTGCCAAATGCTATGTAATACACATCTTACTAGATCGAATAAAATAAAATAAAATATTGTTATTTTTATTATTATTATTATTATTATTATTATTATTAAGTGAACCACTTTATACCTGTGCCGTAAAAAAAAATTTCTAACATGAATTGTCAACTATGAATATTATAATTATAACTATTATTATCGTTATTATTATTACTATTATTATTATTATTATTATTATTATTATTATTATTATTATTAATATTATTGTTATTATAATTATTATTATTATTATTATTATTATTATTATTATTATTATTATTATTATCATTGGTATCATTATCATCAATATCACATTTACATATAGCCAACGTTGTTATAACATCGTTTGTTTCGAGATTAAACGACCCTACATACGAAACAATTACCCATCCACATAGAATCGTTAAATCCTCTGTACCTTAGGGAATGCAGTCATCGATATATGCATCTTGCGCTTACGTATTTGCTCATGTGATTGTGCTTTTCATCTCACATCCAAGCAGATTCAAGCTTTTGGATAAAGGGTGAAGACTTCAAAAGAAGTGGATGCACAGCATCATTACTATGATTTTAAATAACATTGTCTAGCTTCCAATGTGTTTTTGAGGGAGCTTTCCTGGCACAGCCCCATAACGCCATCCCCCCCCCCCCCCCCCCCCCCCGACACCCGCTCTCTCATATTTGAAAGTAGGGTGAGGTCACATTGATAAAGTAATAAGCGTGCTTGTTTTGCTCTCAATCCAGGCACCAACATACACGATTCAGCTTTAAAGGGAATGCAGTTTCTGAAAGAACATGTGACTAATGACGTCGACAATTACATGCCGCTGATAGAGATCTTCCTCACCGATGGAACTGCCACGTCTGGAGTGACCAACACACAAGAAATCCTACAGGCATTCCGTGATAGAAATGCACAGACCATTAGTCTATTTGCCTTGGGGTTCGGCAATGAAGTGGACTTCTCCTTTTTGACAAAATTGGCCATACAAGTACGTCCTTATATTATTTCAAATCGACAATCACTATGAAGTACACATATGTTATGTGGTATTATAAAATCAACTGGTATTACAGATATACAGAAAAAAATGGTTTTGCAGTAAAACGACTAGTGTATATAAATATATATATATTTATGCATATATATAT